>JACEEZ010000881.1:224812-244812 GCA_016584305.1 Chionoecetes opilio | reverse complement strand
TACATTGGAAAGAATATAGGAAACAATACATACTCGGGTTTATGAATACCATCGAGCTTATCTAGGAACTAAACATTATGCGCTGTTGTACTTAACGTTGGTAAATGATTGGAATGGACTCAGTCGTCAGGTGGTCAGTGCGGAGTCAATAGGGATCTTTAAATGGAGTCTAGATTAATTCATGGATGAGGAAGAGAGGTGGGTGTAGGTAGTATTAAGTAACAGGAACTACCTCGTGTAGGTCTCGCGGCCTCTTGTAGCTTCCTTATTTTCTTATGTTTTTATGTTCTTATGTTCTACCAATTTTTTTCCGCAGGGACGATTCATGGGGTGCGTGTTCTCGGGTGTCTGGCCAACACCGACCCCATGGCGGGGGCGGGGGCGAGGCTGGCGGCTCCCGGCTTGTACTCCGGCAGTGACTTCACAGCGTGCGTTAGGTTCCAGTTCCAGAGGCTGGCCAGGAAAAATATAGTGATCCGGATGGACAACGACAGCACCGGGCCGCCGCTGCTGCAAGTGGGTGAGACACGGGGCCTTTGTGTCTTACCGAAAAATACATGATCGTTATATGGATTATTTAGATATATTATTTTTCTACCCGTTTTTAACCCCTTCACGCCTAGATCTTTCCTTTGCTATAAAAAATTGTCTGTTGTCTAGCCATAAAATCACGAAAAGTAACTGAATATACCAAATTAGTTAGTCGACAAGGATACTAAACAGATCATATCTATAAAATATTGCTTATATTCACAAAATAATCGTCTAATGGTACCCAAATTACAATGGAAAATGCGCTCTGGGTCTCAAGGGTTAAATCAATGTTGGATTAATCAATTTTCTCATTCTCCCCATCAGCAGTTAAAGTGGAGACGCTGCAAGTGGCTGTCTCGTATCAGTATCGCTTCATGCCTGTTCTGGATCCCTGGCTGCGACCTCAGCGTTGGTACTTGTGTTGCATTACTCACAGCATCCAAGAGGAACTGGCCAACGTATTTCTAGACGGTAACAACATTGGAATGGTTAAACTTGTTCAGACTGAGCCAGAATGGGCCACAAAACTCACTGTTGGTTTCATAGATCATGGATATCATTATCCTGGCATCTCCTTCATCGGGAATGTGACTCAATTCAATCTCTGGAATCGCACCTTAACCTTAGAAGAGTTAATGGCCCTGGGGAAGTGCCAGGGAGGGCTTGAGGGAAACGTTGTGGCCTGGAGTCGCGCCGAGTGGCAGGTCAGCAATGTACAGGAATACGACGTAGCGCATGAGGATCTGTGCTACAGCGATCCACCGCTCACCTTCCAGGTGTTCAAGGCCATGCCCTTTACCGAGGGTTCTTACCTTTGTGAGGCCATCGGAGGAGTTGTGAGAACACCCACTACCTTGAAAGGGGTAGCGAGAACTTATCAATTGACACAAGAGTCTCGGCCAGACTGCCCGATCCTGTGGGCCGGAGTGAGGAGGAATGTGGGTGGTAACTGGATCTATCACCACAATGGATCGTCCGCTGATGACCTGCCGTGGGCCTTTGATGAGCCAAACGGCGTGCATTATGAGGGCTGCGGCGGCATGGCCGTGCACGGCGTGATCGACGACAGCTGCACGGCCAAGCGGTGCGTGCCGTGCAATGCGGCGGACAAGGTGAGCTTCACGATGCTCGGCTCGTGTGAAGAGTTCGCACACAACACCAACTACATGATGAAGACCGAGGAGGACGGTATGGTGCTTATTGGCTATGGCGACTACCTCATCCACCACAACGGCAGTGGCTGGGTGTGGCTGAACAACGTGACCAGCGTGGTGATGGCGGAGATGGTGCCAGCGCGCTATGACTACCCCGTGGGCAGACAGCGGTGGCTGCTGCACTACCCCGTGTGTGGCAGGAAGCCAGGTACTGTGTGGCCTTTTCTGCTCACAGTGTGTGAAGAAGGCCAGTTCACCTGTGACGACGGCATCTGCGTCACCTTGAGCCAGCGGTGTAACCTGCAGTGCGACTGTCGAGACAACAGCGACGAGGCGCACTGCCGCATGATTCGTCTGCCTCTGGACTATAAGGTGAGACTCTAAGGTTATCTAGCACATCATAATCTAGCAAGCATTCATTGCAACAATAATAGATACAGATAATAGTAGTTCTCATAATATATTCTTTACCTTATGATCTTGTAGAGCACGGTGGCGCCGCGGCCCGGGCACGGGGCTGCGGGGCCGCTGCAGGTGAAGGCCCAGGTGACGCTGGACAACGTGCAGGTGGAAACCCTCAACATGCTGCTCAAGGTGGGCTTCAATTTCTCACTCTCTTGGATGGAGGCTCGCGCCATCTACATCAACTTGCAGGCGGACGTGGGGTGAGCCTTCACATGTGCAATGATTAACTATAGAATTTTTTTTTTGACATATTGATCTGGGTGGGAAGGGCTAATGGTTGAACGTGTCTTCCTGTCAGACTGAACCAGGTGGACAGGAACCAGACGGTGTTGTGGTACCCGCAGGTGACTTTCGTGAACTCTGCGGAGAACGAAGTCACGCTCATCGACGAGCACACTAGCTCCAACGTTCTCAGGCACAGCAGAAGCACCGGCAGCGATCCCTCCCTCGACCAGGAAGGTGCAGTAGTACAAGGAGCTTACTGAGATCATTGTGAGATCACCGTGCAGTGTTTCAAGTACACGAGTCATGAAATGGGGATGAAAGGTGGATGTAGGTAGCAGAGGTGGGCGAAAGCGATACTTAGTGCGATACTGCGATACTGCGATACTATCGCACCGCCAAAAAAGTATCGCAGTATTGCAAAGCATTCGAAAGTAGCGGAGTATAAGTATCACAACTCAAATATCGCTTATATTTCCCGCGATACTTTGTCAGTTTAAAAATAAATATATTACAATGTTTTAATGAGCCTAAACTGTAGTTTAAGTAAAATAGATCTTTTTTTGGCTAATACAGTGTTTTCTTAGGTAGCAAAGTATCGCAAAGCTAAATTTTTGGTATCGCAGTATCGCGTATCGTTTTAAGAAAATCCGAAAAAGTAGCGGAGTATCGCGTATCGAACTAGTGGGAAAAAAGTATCGCAGTATCGTTATCGCACTACCAAAAAAAAGTATCGCGCCCACCTTTGGTAGGTAGTGTTAAGTAACAGGAACTACCTCGTGTAGGTCTTGCGGCCTCTTGTAGCTTCCTTATTTTCTTATGTTCTAATGTTCTTATGAGTCTATCAACACTATACAAGGGTGCTTGACTACGCTGATCGTTCATCACTTATCACTCATTATCTCCAAGGCGATGTTGGCTGACCAGGAAACTCATCTAATGACGCTGTTAATTAACTCTTGCCCTAATTTACCCTCTACAACCACTCCATTCATAAACTAGTATACTTAAGTTAACTCCTTGTCTTGTTGTTGCTTTTTTTGTCTGTATGCCTCCGGGCGATAAAAAAATTATTATTATTATTATTATTAATGACTGGTTGCACCGTTGCCTCTCCCCTCCCCCAGTGCGGCTGTACCCGGGATGGGGCAACCCGCTGGTCACCTACCGCAAGTATCTCATCTCCTTCACCTGCGACTTCGATCTGACGCGGTATCCCTTTGACCGCCAGATCTGCTTCCTGCTGCTCCAACTCTCCTCCGCCACCCGGGACAACATCAGGTGGGCTAGCTTATGTATATATTTCTTGTACTCACTAATGAAGAAACACGTAATGATAACGACACTCACTTTATGACACTCTTTAGCCGATGGTTTGCTTCTCTTAGTGCACATAACGAGACATAAGGAGCATCTCATATCAGGGTAGAACAAGAAATAACGAATTCAAGCTGGAAAAGTGTACATTTAAAAAAGAAATAGGGAAAAACTGGTTCACTAATAGGGTGGTAACTGATTGGAATGGACTCAGTAGACAGGTAGTTAGTGCGGAGTCATTAGGGAGTTTTAAAAGGAGGCTGGAAAATGTAATGAATGGGGATGAAAGGTGGATGTAGGTAGTGTTAAGTACCATGAACTACCACGTGTAGGTCTCTCGGCTTCTTGTAGCTTCCTTATTTTCTTATGTTCTTATATATTATCCTTGTGTGTGCAGGTGGGAGCGCGAGGCCAGCTGGGTGAGGTACGAGGGAAGTCCACTGCTGCTGGAGTACTCGGTGGGCGAGATGACAATCGTGAGTGGCCCCGAGGATGACAACAAAGGAATTCTGAAGGTTCGTTTATGGGAAGGTAAAGGAGTTAAGCATGTTAGTGATGTTAAAGGAGTTTGCATGATCTAAAGTTAAAGTTAAAGTTAAAGGAGTTGGCATGATTTTATAATTTTTTTAATTTTTTTTTTTAATTTTTTCCTTGAGATAGAACACTTTTTTTTGACATCACCATTTTCACCTTATTGACACATGTTAATTTGTGTGCCTATTATCTATTCAAACAGATTTTCTATCAATAATACTATAGTCGCCACTGCACTAATGTCGCCAGATGAATTTTATAGGCGAATATTACGAATTTTAGCATCACTACAGACTTGTATGTGCCACTAAAGACATGTACATAATATAAACTACTGTGCGTGCCTCTTTAGTGGCACATACAAATCTATAGTGATGCTAAAATTCGTAATATATGGCGCCTGGCGACATTAGTGCAGTGGCGACTATAGTGTTATTGACGGTAGGCTACATCTATATTAATAAAAGCGAAAGTGTGTACGTCTGTGTGTGTGTGTGTGTGTGTGTGTGTGTGTGTGTGTGTGGTATAGGTTCCGCCCCCCGTGGCGGAATCCCATCATATACCACATTTTTGGAACCAGGTTGACCAGGGGAAGGTTTAAGCCCACTTATGAGATAATCCGATCACCTTTTTTTTTTTTTTTTTTTTTTAGCAGCCTTTTAGCGATAATTGTGAAAAAAGTGGATTGCGAGAATTGAGGAAGCCTTGATGTAGGGTGATGGGTAATGGGTGAGTGAATGGGTGGGGTGATGGGTAATGGGTGTGGGGTCATGGGTAATGGGTGTGGGGTGATGGGTGAGTGAATGGGTGGGGGGTGATGGGTGATGGGTGAGGGAATAGATGGGAGGTGATGGGTAATGGGTGAGTGAATGGGTGTGTGGTGATGGGTAATGGGTGAGTGAATGGGTGGGGGGTGATGGGTAATGGGTGAGTGAATGGGTGGGGGGTGATGGGTAATGGGTGAGTGAATGGGTTGGGGGTGATGTGAATGGGTTGGCGTTAATACTGTTACGTACACTGCGTGTCGGCTGTATGTGTGTCTGTAGGCGCGTCTGGCAGGGAGGCGTGTGGTGAGAGGTAAGAGGGACAACGGGGTAGGAATGGCCTTGGGGAGAAATGTGAGGGGAGTGGGGAAGAAGGTTTGAAGAAGGAAGGACGCCAGCGCGTCAGGGAGAGAATTGTGTTGTGTGATTTGTGTACGTAAAAGCTCTGCGACGATTAAGAAGCAATCGGGATCATACTGCATATGGACATACTTGTGCCTTGTGTTTTTGCTGGGGATTTGGTCAGTAAATCAAGAACTAAAGACAGAGTTTCCTTCGCCTTTGTGTCGAGTGACTGGGCCGAAAGCAGTGAGCAATTATATTCGTCCAGGTTTTCTTCTACCGGATCTTCGTCAGGAGATAAGGAAGGTGACTGTGAGAGAGCTGCATAACAATACATACATTTCTACATCCATGATTTCAGGAAAGTTAGAAGGGGCTATCTGGAGAGTCTGTGTTTGGTGGGCCGAAGGCCCACCAAACACAGGTGATGGGCCGAAGGCCCACCAATAGCCCTCCACAGGAGCTAGCCAAAAAGTGGCTTTGCGGCTAGTTAGATGATATAAACAGGTCATAATAAATAGTGCCTCACATGTCTCAGGTGCGCGTCCTCCTCCTCCTCCTCCTCCTCCTAGCTCCTCCTCCTCCTCCTCCTCCTCCTCCTCCTCCTCTCCTCCTCCTGTTCCTCTCTCCTCCTCCTACAAGACATCAATAATAATAATTACTCCCTTGCATGTTTCAGATTCGCGTGCCTCTGTCCCGGCGCGTTGGCTACGCGATCATCAATGTGTACCTTCCCTCCCTCATCATGGCCATCGCTGGCTACCTCACGCTCTTCTTCCTCACCGACAACTTCGAGGTGCGCGTCATGACCTCTCTCACCACGCTGCTCGTCCTCGCCACCATCTCAAACCAGGTGCGTTAATCAGACACTCATTAACAAAGCAAAAACAAACTCAGCGTATAAGTAAGGAGTGAGTTAGTTTCCTTATGTTCCTATGTTCTTACTTGAATACTTGCTAACCGCATAGGTGTAATCTCACGCATAAGTGTAATCATTGGTTGTCAAGCATTTTTATGAGGGCAATCTAGGAAAAAAATATTCTTACGACATACGAACCTCTTTTCATGAACGTAATGGATTTTTTTTACGAAGACAATGGAAAAACAGTTTAGTATAAGGCTGCATATTATGTAAACAAGAACGGGATAATCTGTCAGCCAGTATTCGCGCGCAAAAAATATCAGTTTACCTCAGATCCTCATTATCAGCAAATTTTCGCAACATTTTAAGTAGCTAACGACATATACGTTTGGTAATTACTACCTAAATATCACTTATGTTTAGAGAAAAAACTGTCTTCGTAAAACCATCAATTCTTACCCTTGCGAAGCCACAAGAGTGCGTACAAGTAAAGCCCAGTTCCCACCATCCAGCTTGTGCGGCCGCCGTACAACAACAATAACGTCACAATGACGTCACAACAAAGTCTACCGCACCACCGTACCGCTGCACGACCGCCGTACAAAGTTCAATTCAAGTCATCTCTCCCGCTCAGCGGTGTCTGCTCGAGCGGAGTTGCCAACTGTACCCAGTTACCACAAATACCACTCAAGCGGTGATGATGGTGACGTCATTGTTGTTGTATGGCGGCCGTACAAGCGGGATGGTGGGAACCGGGCTTAATAATCATCTTTCACACTAAGTACCTAGATAACGACAGCATAATACGGTCTGGTAATTACTGCCTTAATATCACTTATGCTTAGAGAAAAGACTGTCTTCGTAAATCCATCTATTCTTACCCTTGCGAAGCCACACGATGCGTATGAGTATTAATTATAATCTTTGCCCTGGTTCCTCCCTGCAGGTGGCCACGTCTCTTCCCAAGTCATCTAACTTCAAGCTCGTAGACGTGTGGCTACTTTTTTGCATCTCCTCAAACTTCCTCATCATCATCTTTCACATCATCATCGACCTCCTTCAGTACGCCGAGTCTCAACACTTCGCTAAGAGGAACATTACAACGGTCTCTCAGTTCGGGAAAGCGTCACCAGAGGGCAAGGCGTTAACTCACACCAAGAAAGAATTGGGTCCATATCAGGCTACCCAACGTTTTCCTTATCGTAATACCAGACTGGGATGGTTCTCGCAGGGCAAAGACGCGGCCACAAACGGAGGGAGGACGCTTAACAGTCGCATGACGATGGTAGGGATGGAAAAATTTGCTCGGATCTTCATGGCAGTTGTTTTTCTAGTGTTTAATTGTATTTACTGGATAATCGCTTATACTTCGCTCTGAGGAGACTTCGGGAACAAGCGAGTGTGAGGGAGGAGGAGGAGGGAGGAAGATACTACTATGTGTTATTTATGAGTTGGTGTGAGTATGTGACAGTTTGATGGAGTGAAGAGAAAGAGGAAGAGAGAGGGGAAGATAAATGGTAAGAGATAGAAATGGGAGAAGAGGAATAGGAGGATAGAGAATACAATGATAGATGAAAGAGAATAGGAGGAGAAGGAAGAAGACGATGTTAACAAGCTGGCGTAAGCAGATTCCTATCCCAATTTATCGATGTAATGAGACTTTAGAAGAAACGAACCTTACGTAGCTATTGGAAACTAGGCATATTACAGTAACAGAAATAAGGAACAATGTTTATCCATTTGTCTCAAGTATGATAGAGGAGGTTTATTTAATTTTCAGTAGTTGAAGCCAATTCGAATTCAAATTTATCGATGAAACTAGACTTGAGAAGGAACGAACCTTAGATATATGAGACCCGATACATGTCGATGAACGATATATCTTCTAGGACCGAAATTCCCTACACAATTGGGAGTATGGTTTTTGTTAACCTTAATAGATTCTAAGAAACATTCTCTCTATGAACTTCCGTCGCAAATCACTACTTTTGGAGAAATAATAGAAAGCTAATATTATATAAATATATATAAAATATATATAATATATTATATATATATATATATATATATATATATTATTTTATATCTATATAATATATTATATTATATATATATATATATATATAATATTTAATATATATATATATATATATTATAAAATATATTATATATATATATATTTATATATTAGACCAAATACAAAAAATAAGGAATACAGTTTATCTATTTTCTCAAGCATGATCAGGAGGTATCTAATTTTCAGTAGTTGAATAAATTGCTCTCATGCATATAGTCGTCTTTTCTTTATTTTAAACCAAAGAACATGTTTTTTTATGTCGTGCATTTCAAGGAGACAAATAAAAACATTCTCACTAATTACTCTTTACTACCACAATAATTAAGGATACCTAAGATTTGCCTTCTTGTAGGGTTTGAGTGTTGCGGTGTGGTTCGTGTATGTATCGTGTTTATGTTCGTGTATGTATCGTATGTATTGTGCCTATGTATCGCAGTAGTTGTGGTGTTGGCGTTTCTTTGTATATCATCCTTGTGTGTGTGAAAACTTAATTATGCATTATTTAGTAATAGTTTTAGTCCTTTCGCGTGTTGTACTTAAACAACCAATGAAACACTTATTTCCAGCAGGTTTGATGTGACGGTCCTGTTTAAGGGATCGTACGTTGAGGTTCGCTAAAGGGGCGCCTTAAGTCTGAAGGTCAACACGTCTTTGTCCTCGTCGTGTGCCCCAGTCTGATTTTTGAGAGGCTATCGCCGTGTCACTACGATGGATGTCAGGTTGCTGGAGTAGCTGTAGATGCTGATGACTTCAAAGTTGAGTCCCGCCACCACCTCCGCTCCGTGCATGATGGTTGAGGTGAGGGAGTTCTGAAGACCAAGGGACATCTCATCAAAAAGTTTCAGAAGAACAGGAAACCCCTCCCCCCCCCTTTTTTATGTTTTGCCATAGTGCCATAATATGACCTCTGATGTCTCAAATACTCACGTTCAGGTACTGCAGCCTGCACATGTAGCTCTCACCCATGGCGTGCTCTCCATCCCCACTGTCCCAGAAGATCTCGCCCGCGGCATCACCATCCATTCGGGGGAGGCGGTGGCCGAGTGGGTAGCGTCTTGGAGTGCTGAGCTCAATGTCCCTGTTCGAATCCTGCCGGGGGCAACTCTTTCAAGAGCCTGGTAGGGGAGCAGAAGGTCCTGAGTTCACGTCCCACCAAGGAGTTACTGTCAAATCCATCGTCGAGTGACTGAAGAAACCCGCATGCTGTTATAACCTGTTCTCCGTCTGCGTGTGCGACGAAGAAACTCTAGGGACAGCGTGAGCCTAAATTGAAGATAACGTCAGAGAAAACGGGATCTTCACCTAGGACCACAGGTGTCACTATAAGAATCCAGCCTGCGCCACCAACGGGCGAGTTCAATCAACATCATCAAGACCTCTATAAGCCTATAGGCTCCAACATAAAAAAAAAATACCCAAGGCCACTGTTAGGCCGAAGGAGTTTTGGCGACTGGCAGGAGACAAAAAGGTAAAGGGTAAAGGACAAAAACACTTAGCATTATGACATCATTGAAAATAAAAGATGAATAACGATTAGTAGAAACGAAAAAAAATGAGAAAGTAAGCCTTGTATGCATCCTGGAATGCAAAATAAAGTACTTCACAAGTCTTTACAGATACACGAAGATTAACTAGAAGGAAGAAATGCGAAAAAAAGTAAATTGATACAACGATAGAAAGACAGAGACACAAAAAAAATTCCAGGTATCATTGGGTTTAAAGATTATCCAGGTATGAGGAGGGAGCAATCTGCCTCAGCCTCACCTATCCACCGTGTTGATAGAAGGCTCCTGGAAGGGAAGAATGACGCCTGAAGTCACGTACAGCGGGAGGACCTCAAGGGGTGCGTCAATGCTGAGGGTGACAGGTCCGACAGCCTCGAAATTGCCCTCCACCAGATTGTACCATACGCCCTGGACGGGAGACAGACGTGTATAGGTAGACGTGTATAGGGAGGGAGAAGGTATGGAAAGGGAGGGAAAGGGAAGGGAAAAATCTAATGCGGAAGTAAATTTTTGAAAAGAATTGAAGGACATACTAAGGATGTTATATAGCGAACTGAAGAAAGGAGAAATGGATGTGAGAGAGAGAGAGAGAGAGAGAGAGAGAGAGAGAGAGAGAGAGAGAGAGAGAGAGAGAGATGCTGATGGAGAACGAAATAAAGCAGTCATGAAAAAAAATGAAATACATATATTACCACTTATACAAAATAGAAATAACATAATTGATACTGAAAATAAAAAAGAATGCAGAAGTTTTAAAGCACAGGCAAATAAATAAAAATTTCCACTGGAAAGTGAAAATACCTCATTTAAGCAGAATTCTTCTGTTCTTGTGGTTCTCAGCAAACTTATCAACAAATTCTTCTGAATCAAGGCTTTTAACTCGCCTGCTCTCAATTGACAACACAGCAAGGTTACCTAATCTCTCATTGCCCATTGTATTTCTCAGTGTAGTTTTGATTAATTTCAGGCAGAAAAGCTTCTCTCTGCTAAAGCTGATGACACAGGTAATACTACAGAAATTTTGGCCAGTCTGTAGAACTCGGGAAATGCCTCTTCATAGGGACCAAGAATTCTCACTAAATCTAACAGTGATTTGGGCTTTTCATTGTCACTTACATCCTTATAGAGTCTTTCTAACATGCGTTTTGGCAGAGTGCAGCTCATGGTTAAGATCTTCCTCATTAGCACGAAATGCATGAATAAGTCCAGACATTTCTCAAAAAAATAGAACTCTTTACTTTGTGGATTCAGTCCCTGTAATGCTTTTCATAAGTTCACATGCTTCATTATTGAAGCGCCTTGTCATTTCTTTTAACATATGATCTAGAATAGGATAGAAGAATTTAAATTTCGTGTTTTAATCCTTAACACTGAAATCAGAGTGTGTGCTCCCTGACTGTTTTCCAATATAATCAGTAAAAACAAATCCTGCAATTTTGTAGACAGTTTTTCCCTTTCCTTGGTGATCTCCACATTCTACACTCTGAAGTATCAAAACCATGAGCTGCTGAGTTTCTCTCAACTTCCATCCCACAAGCACAAAAGAGGCTTGGTCTGACCGCATTTCTTCAAGGTGGGCTCTTTCAGTTTCAAATTAATTCTACACTTTTACCATGTCAAGATTTGGTGATTGTAGTAAATTTTATAACTGATTTATCCTACCAGGAATATGTGTCATAATGGCTAGCTTCATAGCAAACCCAGCATCTATTTGACCTAAAGTCCCCTTGCATCAATAGCTCTGTCAGCATTGCAGTCATTTGATAAACCTTCTAGAACACGCAGAAACGGCATTCAGTGTCTCTTTCATTACTTGGCAAGTATCATACCTGCAAGCCCATCTGGTATCTGAAAGTCGTTGTAGCTCTCTAGTTTGCTCATTGGAATACATTTCCTTTTGCACATCCAACCATTTTGCATGGACATAAATTCACTGATGAATACATAGTTTTTCCAATAATGAGAAGAAACTGTGCATCAAAAGGGGGACCCCTACCAATTAAGTACCAACACAAGGAATTATAGAAAATTTGTAAGGGTAACTGGTGTAATTTAGTTATGTTCGTTTCCCATTAAAGTGATCAATAGAAAGTATAAGAATTTAACTCACTCAGAGGCATTTTTTTTCTTTCAAGTAGGAAAAATATTTATTGTATTTGAGGTAGAGGGTAAGTCATCAGTAGAAATGATTTATAATACTCCATGCATGCTCCCTCAGTCCTACCTAGTGGAACACGGCTCCCACACCACACGGCAGCCGTGGCCAGTGGATGGGCACCTGGGCGGGCACCGGCTTCTCGTGGGTGGGCACGTGACCACCCAGGCCCACCCGTATCTATGCCACTAATTGAGCCTGAAGGCCACGCCGTGCCCAACACAGGGCCACTCTCGTCCCCCTTCCAACAAGAAGAGGAAGACGCGCCTTTTCCAGGGCGGGTAATGCGAGGCGCAGTGGTCACGGTAATCCTGCAGGAGGGCCTATCCACCCGCCGTGGCTGTGTTGATCCTACTATCTCCTGCTTCGCCAGGCCATCACCACGTCGGTTCCCCCCCATTCTCTGGGCCAATGGGAGGAAAGGACGTGGCGACCCGAACCGTATGTCGAACCCCCGCCAGCGAGACCCCAGAGGTAGAGACGAAGGACCTTTGCCTGGCTCGCTAGTAGCAGCGAACAAGGCCCTTCGTAACGGTATTAGGGAGAAGCAGAAAGTATGGCGATTATGTGCGTGGTGAGGCTATAAGAGCGAGCCAAGAGTGCGTGTGTGTGTGTGTGTGTGTGTGACGGCCGACCCTTATCTGACCTGGCTTTCCTTCGTCTAATCATGCACTGAACGGCTTCTGAACTACATGAACGTGTCTATAGTCTTACCCTGGGCTAACACGTGGAATTATAGCAGCCTATGAGGTCACATCAGGTCACACTAGCTCAATATAGGCCGTCTTGTGCTATTTTTCGAGGAAAATGAGAAAATATAAACAAAAGAAAATTGAGTGAGCGTAGTGTTGCGCGGGTGACCAAATTTCTGTTTTCTTAAAAAATCACATTAATTGATGTCTAAATCATGCAAAAGACCATTGGGCAAGGTGTAGAAAAAGATAATCTAGCTAATGGGTAGAAATTGGAGAAATTCTTGTAATACCTGGCGATCTTAGTGAGAGGTCACCAATCGGTTGATATTTTTGTAATTTGTTCATTTATAGCCATAATATGATACAGATGAAGACACAAAATGACACAGACTCTCCAGATAGCCCCTTCTAACTTTCCTAAATCATGCATGTAGAAATGTAGGTATTAACGCCACCACACGTCTGTAAAGCGAAAAAAACGTTGTCCTGGCGACTTTAGTGTTATCTACATTCTACGGTAGCTGATTCGATTGTATGTGCGTCTCTCTCTCTCTCTCTCTCCTCTCTCTCTCTCCTCTCTCTCTCTCTTCTTCTCTCTCTCTCTCCTCTCTCTCTCTTCTCTCTCTCTCTCTCTCTCTCTCTCTCTCCTCTCTCTCCTTTTCTCTCTTCTCTCTCTTCTCTCTTCTCTCTCTCTCTCTCCTCTCCTCTTCTCTCTCTCTCCCTCTCTCTCTCTTCTCTCTCTCTACTCTGCACCGGCCCTTTCCCCTGGGTGCAGACGTGCTTCGGCCTGCTCCTGGTTCTCATCACTTGGTTTCCTGACCCGCTGGCTCGACTCCTGTTTCCGTGAGTGCGCACCATGGAGCCCATCGGGGCCCTGTCCCCCTCTTGTGGCCTTCTTGGATGCTGACCTGGCGCTGAACGACGATGATGGTGTTATGTCTCTGGGGGAACTGGCCGTCGTCCCTCACCATGGCCCGCCATTCTGCGCTGGTCCCGGGTGCCGAACGCCCCGCCCTTCCCCGTGCCGCCCCTCGTACCTTCACCACGCCCAACAAGGCCCCTTCCTCCCGTGCGCCCCGTTGCTGCCGCGCCCCTCCGCCCCCACGTTCCACCCGGGATGCCTACATAAGCCTTCTGTTCGGGACAACCCATCTGTGGGCCATCAAGCTTCGGTGGTTTCTGGGCAACGGGGCCTTTTATCCGAACCGTGACCAGGTGAGTCAAGTGGCTGCCATTTCATCTCGTTTCGTTACATCTCCCGCCAACGCCCGGACATTTGTCACCAGCGTAACAAAAGGAGAGTTCTTTATCCCTTCCTCTCGAGATCCAAGACTCGCCGGACAAGCCCCGTAGTCCCTACATACCTCCTTACCCCTTCCCCTGTCTGCAGTGATCCACCCTGGCCAAAGGCTGCCGGGCGTTCTACTCGGCTCGCCGCTTCTACCAAAGGGGGCAGATTAACCGTTTGGTCGTTACTTGGAGCCTTCCTCAGCCACCTCCCCCGAGTGTCGCCTTTAGCTTCCTTCCCAGCCTGCCATCCTGTGAGTTTCGCAGGATGAAGGATGAACAGCCGTGGTGCTTTCGATGCTGGGGCTTCGGTCAGGTCAGGTGCTCAGGCCCCCACGACTCCCGCTCGTGCCCTCACCACGCCCCTCCACCAGCTGCCCCTGCTTCTGATTCAGCCTCGACGCCTCCTCAGGTCTCCCCACCGGACACCTCTCTCTGGGAGTGTCCCCGTTGTCACCAAGCCGGGGTTAACGTCTGGCACGGCTGTGCAAGACGCCAGACTGTCGCCGCTCCTGCTGCCACGATAATTCCTCAACTTGCACCTCCACTACCACCTCCCCGCAGTACCCCTCACCCTGCCTTACCTACCGCTTCGGTCTCTCCGCAGGTGACTGCACTCAGCAATACTGTTGCCGCTCTCCAGTCCCGGATTGCTTCGCTTGAAGCGGCTATTGATGGAGTCGAGGCTCGCCTGGATCGTTTGGCTGAACAGCGCACCACTTTGGATACTTCCCTGCAGACCGTGGCTGAGTCTCAGAGGGTCATTATTGCTTCCGTCGCTACCTTCGCGGAGAAGATGGATCTCTTTGCCGCTCGTTTAGAGACCCTGCCTGCTACCGTTGCTCCTAGGGCGCCTCCCTCGTGTGGTGCCCGCGCCACACCCTTTGCCCGCGCCTCACCCCCTGCCCGCGCCACCGCCGCCTCATCGCCTGGTCGTCGTACTCTTCGGGGCAGAGTTCGGTGACCAGGTGGTGCTTTCTTTGTGCGGCCCGATCGTTGCAGACTCCCTTTCCTGTCTACGTCTTTTTTGTCCCTGTGTGTGTGTGTGTGTGTGTGTGTGTATGGCGTGCCCTGCGTGGCACGAGTGCTCTGTCTCAATTCATCCCATGGCCATGCTTGTTACTAGGTTTGTCGCCTTCGGGCGTAATAAATTAATCAAAACAAAAAAAATCTCTCTCTCTCTCTCCTTCCCTGAGGTGACGGACAGGAGGCAGACCGTCACCCCAACAACATTATTTGGATTAAACTATTATATATCTTCTAATATTAATAAAAGCGAAAGTGTGTCTGTGTGTGTGTGGTATAGGTTCCACCCCCCGTGGCGGAATCCCATCATATGGCACATTTTTGGAACCGGGTCGAGCAGCAGGGGAAGGTTTTAAGCCCACTATGAGATGATCCGATCACTTTTTTTCTTCTTTTTTTTAGCAGCCTATTAGCGAGAATTGTGAAAAAAAAAGTGGGTTGCGAGAATTGAGGAAACCTTGATGTAGGGTGGTGGGTAATGGGTGAGTGAATGGGTGGGGTGATGGGTAATGGGTGTGGGGTGATGGGTGAGTGAATGGGTGGGGGGTGATGGGTGAGGGAATAGGTGGGGGGTAATGGGTGAGTGAATGGGTGTGTGGTGATGGGTAATGGGTGAGTGAATGGGTGGGGGTGATGGGTAATGGGTGAGTGAATGGGTGGGGGGTGATGGGTAATGGGTGAGTGAATGGGTTGGGGGTGATGTGATTTCAGGAAAGTTAGAAGGGGCTATCTGGAGAGTCTGTGTTTGGTGGGCCTAAGGCCCACCAAACACAGGTGGTGGTGGGCCGCAGGCCCACCAATAGCCCTCCGCAGGAGCTAGCCAAAAAGTCCGCCCAATTCATACAATCATATTTAAGTTATATGTCTATCTAATTATGGTAATATAAGAGAGAGAGAGAGAGAGATCGGGGCGGGCCGCTACAAGCCCCCCCCATATTAGGGGGTTTAACAAGAGAGAGGGAGATAAAAGAATAAAAAAAAAAAAAATGACATTGGTAACCTGTTTAGTATCCTTGTCCACTAGGTAGTTAATTTGGTATATTAAGTCACTTTTCGTAATTTTATAGTTGACAACAGACGATTTTATATAGCCAAGGAAAGATCTGGGCATGAAGGATTAATGTCACCACATAGAAGTAAGAAACAACTATACATCACTACAGACATATTAACAGGTAGCTTTAACAACGCCATTTGCTTCTCTCTCACCCCTGCTTGTTCACCTCCTAACCCCCCCGCCTTTGTAACCCCCTCTTCGCCAGTTCCCGTCACCCGCCTCTCTCTTGGCGCCAAAAATCAGTTTCCCAGTGGTTGTCGCGGTGTTAACATCATGTAGTGCTATCATCTACGGTACGTTAAAGTCATCATCTACAGTACGTAGTCTACTACTTCATTCTACCATAGTTTATATGGTACAATATTAATAATAATTCCATACTCTCTTAGCCCCACTTCCCCCCCTTGTTTTTTGCACTACGCCTCGCCCCCTTATGGAAAACGGTGATTTAGACCAAGAAGTTATTAGTGAGGACACAAAACACATCAAAATCTATTAGAATATAAAAAAGGCTTGTTTTTATAATAGCGGAAAGTTTTGAACCCAGAAATACCCCAATTTTACCCATTTAGCGTGCATATATTGCCTCTATTTGGGTGTTCTATCATGCAATACAGCCACGCACCCTTTCTTAAGGCGTTTTCTGCGGGGATCCTGATTGCGAATCCCTGTTCAAACCTAAAATTTCGATCCCTGTTCAACCATCCAGGGAAGATGATTGGCCCGACCCGCAATCATTTGTTGTTGTTGTTGTGACCGTTTGCAACCGAAAATTTTCCGATTGCAACCAAAAATCCCCGCAGAAAACGACTTTATATATACCATTACCGGCCTGAAAGTAAGAACAGTCATGTATTTCAGGGTGAATATGTCGATGAAAAGCTAATATGGCGGTAATTATGATCGTCCCACCTATATGTATCACTAAGAATACTCTTATTATCACGAATATGCCATAAATAAGGTATTTAAGCGTAAAATTCATCTTATTTACGAGTAAATACGTCTGTATATCCGGGATTTTCTAGTAAACTTGGCCGCCCAGCTGGTTACTGAACGCTGATTGACTGAGACCAGAGCAAGGCCGCTGATTGGCTGAGACCAGAGTAAGGCCGCTGATTGGCTGAAGGGAATTCTGCCTCGCCGCCATTTTACGTAGCGCCAATTAGTATTTAAAACGAATAGTCACTTTTTTATTCGTGGACCGATTGTATAGCCTTAATGAAAACCTCAGCTCTTTTTATGACTACCCATATAAAGTCTGCGATACTTAAGCCCTTCGTAAAATAAATACGATTGAATCATTTAGTAACACCGTAGATTTTAGCGATATTTTGTTGATAATTTTTTTTCTACATCATATGGAGGGGGATTCTTGTGTATTTTAATCTATTTCGATATTTCCGCATCGTTTTATGTATTATTCTTTCGCTTGGTGGGTATATTTTGTTTTATAGTTTTGAGTGTGGTTTTGTTTATATTGTTACGAAACGAGGGGGGGGGGGAGGGTCATCCACCACCCTCCGATTCGTCACACTCTCACGGCTCGGGGCAATGGAGGGGACGGGAAGGACTGCAGGGAAACACTTTAGTGCTGTGCACGGCTTTTATTTACCCTACCCACTGTACAATATTTACAAGGCACGCAGGCCAACAATTCACTGTCTCTCTCACCCGCGTATTACTTACTACGCGCATAGTTTATCACCACAACACAGGGTACACGCTCGCCGTCTCAACACTGTGTCCCAACACACTGTGTAGCCTGCGATACACAACACAGTCTCTCTCGCCCGCGTTACGCACAGTCTCTCTCGCCCAACACAACACAAGTCAGTCTCACGTAAGGGCGCCGCCCTTGGAGCCGTGACCCCACCCCACAGTCGCCGCCACTGAGCCGGAAGGCCACGCCGTGCCCAACACAGGGCCACTCTCGTCCCCCTTCCAACAAGAAGGGGAAGACGCGCCTTTTCCAGGGCGGGTAATGCGAGGCGCAGTGGTCACGGTAATCCTGCGGGAGGGCCTGTCCACCCGTCTTGGCTGTGTTGATCCTACTCCCTGAGTCAGCCTGGCGGTGCCCCACGCAGATTCTCCATGATCCTCCCCACCAATGGGAAGGAGAGACGTGGCGGCTCGACCCGCTCATCGAACCGCCACCGGCGAGGCCCCAAAGGTACAAACGAAGGACACCTCCCTTGTTGGCTTGTACCAGCGAACAAGGACCTTCGTAACAATATTTTTACTGTACCTTAGTCTCGCCTCTACTTGAGCGGTGAGGTTATTTGTGTCCCCTTAGCCATCCCTACAGTCGCTGTGTGTCTGCGTGTGTCTAGATGACGTGTTTTTGACGTGTTTAGTGGAATAATACGGCTGACTGAGTGGTTGAAAGGGTCAAATTATTGAAAAAACAAAACATATATTGCTCTTCGGTTTCAACACCAAACTCCGATCTGTTAATGTTTATAATATACACTCAGCATACACTATTTGCTCATCTTTTTTTCACGAATTACAAGAGCTGCGTTAAAAAGTCGATATTGGTAGTGGTATATTTGAGGTTTTTTCGGCCATATTTTGATACGGGATATTAAATTATTTCTTCAATATTTCATTGATTTTTTAGGCTTATTGTGTCCTATTTATTATTATTTTACTTTATCCGTGTTGATTTTCTCATTATTTGATGTATTTGATGGTATAAGATTAATGAAGGGAAAAGGTGCCTGGCAGCCGTCGGCAAGGCGTCGTGGCTGTGACGTCACGGGGCTTGTGACGTCCCCGTTTGTTGACCCGGGGCTGTTATACAGCTGTGTGGTTCATTACTGCCCTTATAATACTGGATTACTGGCCCTATGCAAGGCTGAACAAAGGTAGATGGGGAGAATATCGATGCAGAAACCCGAAAATAGGTGAAAATGGCTGTATAGCTGTATAGAGAGATAAATAATGATTTCTTAAGCCCGACCGTGGTGGCACAGACAGGATTTTTATAGTGACACCTGTGATTAGAGGCTCATGCCGCCCCCCTGTGTCCTCCGATACACTCGCAATCGAAGGCAGAGTTAATGGGCAGCAAGCATGTGGGTGCTAGGGTTGTGCGGTATCAAGAAAATACCGGTATTGCCGATACCGGTTTACGGGAATAATACCGGTACGTCCTCACACCGGTATCAGTTACGATACCGGTATACCGATACCGTGCCAAAATACCGGTATTACCGGTATCGGTATTTGATTTTTTCGGGCTTATTTTTACTTGTCCATTCTCAGACAATTATTAACCTCTACAGCATCGACCCCCTAAAATAAAGTTTCCTATAGCGTCGGCCATTTCATTTTTTTACAATTCTTAACCCCTACCGAACAGCATAGACCCCCCTAAAATAGAGTTTCCTGTGGCGTCGGCCAATGGCGGATTTAAGGGGGGACCGAGTAGACCATGGCCTAGGCCCCGCTCCCGCAAGGGCCCCGCACCCCAGAGGAAAAAATATGTTTGCAAAGAAAATCTGAATGTTGGACATTTCTTATTTGCTCGAACACTGTTACATTGCGTGTACCATAATATGCCACAAATTAGTACCAACATAATGTATAATATGGGTGGAAAAAGTTTTAATTAATTTAATATGAAATCTGAATCACATTTGGTAAAATGCTGGTCCTTTCCCGCCCTTATTAGTGGTTTTATTTTATACAGACCTTCACAAATCCCTTCAGATACCTCTAAAATGTAATAATAAAGTGGGGGAGAGATTAAAAAATAAAGAATAAATTACTAAGCTAACCTAACCTAACCTGGTAGAATTGTAGTCCTTTCCCACCCTTATATCTCGTTAGGAGGTTATTGGTTAGGTTGTAGTGAGGTTAGGTTAGAAATTTTATTTTCGGGGTCCAGGGCGGGGTTAATGTAGGGGGGAGGGGGCGTTGAAGGGGGCATCTCTTCCCCACTTTATAATTACGTTTTAGAGGTATCTGAATGGGTCTGTGAAGGTCTGGAGAAAAAA
>JACEEZ010000881.1:207312-219812 GCA_016584305.1 Chionoecetes opilio | reverse complement strand
AAATACATTTTTGCATACAGGTGTAGGGGGGCTGGAGGCCCACCCAACCCATCCCGGCCCGCCCCGAAAACCTTGCTTCGCTTCCCACTGCCATAGTAATGATAATTTTAGTTTTTATTTGATATCATCTGTTGCTAAACCAAACCCCACCTTTAACCTAACCTAACATAACCTAACCTAATCCGATTTAATCTAACTTAACCGTTTCTGGTTGAAATAACTATATTTTTGGTACTACATATAACGCCATTATTATTCAATTGCGCCTTGGAAAATGGGGTTCAAAATACCTGTAATGAAGAAATCTACAGGATGATGTAGATAAGAATCCTAGGACTCATGAGAGCTCATTATCGAAAAAATACCATATATATCAATAAATGCATATAAATGCAAGGCTAATATGGCGGTAATTATGATCGTCCCACCTATATGTATCACTAAGAATACTCTTATTATCACGAATATGCCATAAATAAGGTATTTAAGGGTAAAATTAATCTTATTTACGAGTAAATACGTCTCTATATCCGGGAATTACTAGTAAACTTGGCCGCCCAGCTGGTTACTGAATGCTGATTGGCTGAGACCAGAGCAAGGCCGCTGATTGGCTAAAGGGAATCCTGCCTCTCTTTCAGGTTACGAGGTGCCGATTACGTATTTAAAACAAATTATGACTTTTTTTATTCGTGGACTGATTATGGATTGTATAGCCATATTGAAAACGCCAGCTTCTTTTATGACTTCCCATACAAAGTGTGCGATACTTAAGGCCTTCGTAAAAGAAATACGATTCAATCATTTAGTAACACCGCAAATTTTTGCGATATTATGTTGATAATTATTTTTCTACATCATATGGAGGGGGATTCTTGTATATGTTAATCTATTTCGATATTTCCGCATCGTTTTATGTATTATTCTTTCGCTTGGTGGGTATATTTTGTTTTATAGTCTGAGTGTGGTTTTGTTTATATTTCTACTGTACCTTAGTCTCTCAACTACTTGAGCTGTGAGGTTATTTGTGTCCCCTTAGCCATCCCTACAGTCGCTGTGTGTTTGTGTGTGTCTAGGTGACGTGTTTAGTGGAATAATACGGCTGACTGAGTGGTTGAAAGGGTCAAATTATCGAAAAAACAAAACGTATTTTGCTCCTCGGTTTCAACACCAAACTCCGATCTGTTAATGTTTAAAAGATACACTAATCATGCACTATTTGCTCATATTTTTTTACGAATTATAAGAACTGCGTTAAAAAGTCAGTTTTGGTAGTGGTAAATTTGATTTTTATCCGGCAATATTTTGATACGGGATATTTAATTATTTCTTCGTTAGTTCATTGTTTTTTTAGGCTTATTGCGTCCTATTTATCATTATTTTAATTTATTCGTGTTGATTTATTCATTATGCCGTTATAAGATTAATGAAGGGAAAAGGAGCTTAGCTGCCGTCGGCAAGGCGCCGTGGCTGTGACGTCACGGGGCTTGTGACGTCACCGTTTGTTGACCCGGGGCTGGTATACGGCTGTGTGGATCATTACTACCCTTATAGTACGGGATTACCGGCTCTATGCAAGGCTGAACAAAGATAGATGGAGAAAACACTAATGTTTGTTTCGAGAGAAAACAAGAAAAGTTAATTGCTGGTTTTCAGTGCCGATAAAAAAAACATAATACCGAAGTTCAATACCGACCAAACAATACCGGTTTACCGGTATTCAATACTTATACCGTTACCGGTATACCGGAAAGCCGAAATTACCGGTAATATCAGCACTGAAATACCGGTATTTCGGTATACCGAATACCGGTGCATATCCCTACTAGAGACAGAAAGACGGGGCCCTGTGTACGGTGTTAGGGCAGCTGGCGACAGTAGTGCACCGTGGCGACTAGTGGCGGCTCGTGGCATAGGGCTGCAGAGCTGCAGCACCCCCAGACACTCACTGCCAGGTGTATGGTGTCTTTAGAGACACAGCGGAATTGATACACTACTAACAAATATATCATAATAAAAAGTCATTATTGTTATTTAACCATTTTCAATACGTTACTTAATAATTTTAATTAAAACCAGACCAAAATGTAAGTTACTTTCATATTTGCTGAACGATGCTGCGGCAGCCGCCGCACCACTTGTGAACACATTGAGCTGCAGCCGAGGCAGCTAAATCTCGTCCCTCTCATGTTTACAGTGCGTGTAGACGGTGTGGTTAAATCGTGCTTTCTTTAATTACCCTATGACGGTGGAAAATCCATTGAAGTATTTGCAAAACATCAACTTATCCCAGCTGACATTAAATGAAAAGACTGAAATCAAGCGGTACCGACTTTATTTTCAAGTACGTAATACTGTAATTCTATCATCACCACCTCAGCCATCTCTTCTACCACCACCACTACCACCCCCACCATCTCTTCTACCACCAACACTACTACCATTACCATGCCCTGAAATCCGTGATAGATAGATATTATAGTTTTTAAGACGCCGCAACTGCAAGCATGCGGGGTTGAAATCCGTGAGCATAAACTACAACTCATACCTGAGTTATGTAAAATTGGTGTATCCTACTGTTGTGTAAAGCTTGTAGTCCCTCCATTTTATTTTATCACGAGCCGCCACTGCTAGCTACTACTACTACTGCTACTACTACTACTATATACTACTACGTACTATATTACCCAACCCCCCGGATACGATATTTGGAGACATATAAGGGTATTATTATTTCAGATGAACACCAAATTCACTTTGGTGGACGAAACTTTTTTTGGTTACCCGCGCGTCCGGTATTACGTAGCCCTACTACTTACTACTACTACTACCTACTACTACTATATACTATTACTATTTATTTATAATTTTTTTTTTTTAATTTGTGCCTATAGCGCCTGTAGGCAGTGGTGACCCAGGGCTCGGATGGTAGGCTCTGGAGGTTCACTTGAGGGCTCTGATGGTTGGTCTTCGTCCGTGGTGGCGCAGGCAGGATTCTTATAGTGACGCCTGTGATTAGAAGCTCATGCCGCCCCCCTGTGTTCTCCGATGCACTCGCAATCGAAGGTAGAGTTGATGGGCAGGGCATGTGGGTGTTCATAGGCCACTCGACGGTGCAGAAAGGTTTTGGTTTTCTTCGGGGATCGAACTCGGGTCACCGAGAACGCCAGTCGGAGACGCTAACCACTCCGCTACCGCCTCCCCTAACTACTATATACTGCTACCCTACCCCCCCGGCTACGATATTAGGAAACATACAAGCATTTGGCATTTTGGTACATTCTTTCCCCAGAACGCAGACGCTTGCCGTAAAATAATACTTTAATGCGGGGTTCACACTACACGTATTTGCTACGTCCGTCTTGTTATCGTGACGTCATCGTGACGTCACTTCCTGCTTGTGTGACCTTGAAAGACGTGCGTCTCGAGCCAAAAGAATTGGAGCCTCGAGATCTTTTGGCGGGCTGCATGAGCGGTGGTGCCACAATTTGTAGAACATTATACGTAACTAAATTTTGCAATATCAAAATAATGCTGTTTCCAAGGTCTGATTTAAAATATATTTATTATCAGGGATGCTGGAAGACAATATTAATAATGGAAGACATACATGATGTGAAAATATTTTGCCCCGCTGCTTGAAGATCGGAATAGCGGCAACGCTGCTTGAATGTAAGTTCCACTACCTCTGTGTATTTTAATGCGTTATTTCTCGTGTTCTCTAGTTGAACTAGTTCTAACCCTCTCACGTGCCCCTCTAGTAGCTACTATATACCATCCTTCCTAAAGCATCACGCTACGCCACCAACACCCTCTACAGGCCGTGCAATAGGTAGTAATTATTAGTGACTTGAAAAATAGCTCACGACTGCGATTATATGGCAACACCTGTGAACCCCGCTATACATAATCCACTTGTAACCTTTGCAATAGCGCTGTGTCAGGAATTATAGCGCTATATAGGTAGGGCAGGGAGTGAAGGGGGGGGGGATATAGTGAAGAGAGTAATAGGTGTGTCATGGGGTACAAAAGGAGGAAGTAAGGAAAGCAAGGAGGTTTTATACTGCAATGTTTTCTGATAAGAGCGAGCGGGAGTAATCGACCAGTGAGACGAGGTAACGTCATCGTGACGTCACGGTGACGTCACGATAACAAGACGGACGTAGCAAATACGTGGTGTGAACCGGGCCTTAACCAATAATAATAATAATATATAAATACACACAAAAAATTGGTGTTTATTTGGCATCAAAATATTCATCAACACAAAATAACATTAACAATAGATTATATCACTAGGTAATGATAAGGGTATTGTGATGTGTTACGACAGTGCCATCAAAGTATTGTTATTGGTCTGTCATAACATCGATCACATAGAATATACGTACATCTCTCTCTCTCTCTCTCTCTCTCTCTCTCTCTCTCTCTCTCTCTCTCTCTCTCTCTCTCTCTCTCTCTCTCTCTCTCTCCTCTCTCTCTTCTCTCTCTCTCTCTCTCTCTCTCTCTCTCTCTCTCTCTCTCTCTCTCTCTCTCTCTCTCTCTCTCTCTCTCTCTCTCTCTCTCTCTCTCTCTCTCTCTCTCTCTCTCTCTCTCTCTCTCTCTCTCAATAACCATCATAAGCTAGAAAACTAACACCTTGATCAAAGTTTCACCCAGCCAGCCAGTGAGGTAGGAAAGGATGTATATTCACGATCTAATAAACAGGTTGTAAGTTTGCCAAATGGGCGTAACAGTTTCTAATATTTGACGTAAATCATATGTTGATAACTGAGGGTTTTCACGTGTTTATCGTTTTTTATGCTTCTATGCATCAACCTTTCATCGTCAGGAGATCGTTTCATCGGTAAAGCCACAACCAAGGCTAATAATCTTGTATCTTGTAGTAGTATCCATGGCAACAACACTCCCCTCGATCCTTCCCCTGTCAGTAAGTTGACGTGAAGGGACAGATAGCCTACTTGGGTCTTACAGCAGTTTTATGAGTTTCATATGAAAGACTATAAATGGATGTGATTACCAAAGGATCTTCTTTTGTTACGATCCTAAAAGCTGCTACTACTACTACGACTACTACTACTACTACTACTACTACTACTACCAGTGGCGTACCCATAAAATTGAAAAAGGGGGGCCAATATATATATATATATATATATAATATATATATTATATTATATATTATATATATATATATATTATATAATATATATATATATATATATATATATATATATATTATATATATATAATATATATATATATATATATAATATATATATATATATATATATATATATATATATTATATATATATATATATATATATTTAATATATATATATATATTATATAATAATATATATAATTATATATATATATATATTATATATTATATATATATATTTTATATATTTATTACTATTTAATCCTTGCAAAAGGGGATGTTCATGGCCTCAAACCCCCCCCTCGGTACGCCACTGAACGGGACCATGAAACTATCGCTAGTTTTCCGCAATTTGTTTTTGTTTTTTTTAATTCATGGGTTTAAGGCAATTTTATGTTAGACTAGCCGCAAAGCCGCCCTCCGGCCGGACTTTTTGGCTAGCTCCTGCGGAGGGCTATTGGTGGGCCTTCGGCCCACCAAACACAGACTCTCCAGATAGCCCTTCTAACTTTCCTGAAATCATGGATGTAGAAATGTATGTACTATTAACGCCAACCCATCCCAACCCATTCACTCACCCTTTACCCATCACCCCCCACCCATTCACTCACCCATTACCCATCACCCCCCACCCATTCACTCACCCATTACCCATCACCACACACCCATTCACTCACCCATTACCCATCACCCCCCACCTATTCCCTCACCCATCACTCCCAACTCATCACCCCCACCCATTCACTCACCCATCACCCCACACCCATTACTCATCACCCCACCCATTCACTCACCCATTACCCATCACCCTACATCAAGGTTTCCTCAATTCTCGCAACCCACTTTTTTTCTTCACAATTTTCGCTAATAGACTGCTAAAAAGAAACAAAAAGTGATTGGATCATCTTATACGTGGGCTTAAAACCTTCCCCTGCTCGACCCGCTTCCAAAACTGTGCCATATGAGGGGATTCCGCCACTGGGGGGCGGCACCTAGAGCAGACACACAGACAGACAGACACACACACTTTCGCTTATATTATTATAGATGATTAAACCAATAAGCTTGTAGTACTTTTTCCATATGTTATCATGCGTGTTTCACAGTCCCTAGTTCGTGTTTGGGTTAGCCAGCCAACATTGTTAGGAGGCCTTATTTCTTCCCTTTCTGCCTTACATCACGGTGACCATCGATGTTAGGTGGCCAGCAAGAGTAAGTACGTGTGTATCATTGTCTATGCAAGCCACAGTAGGTCTGTAGAGTCAGGGGATAAAAGAGTGAAATAAGGGTTGTTTACATCGGGTAGCCAGACATTGGTAGCCTGCGGAGGGTTCTTCGTGTGGGCTCGTGGAACGTTCTGAGCCTCTCAGACGATCATCGACTACCTCTCCTATCGGGCGAGCTCAGTAGGCTGAGGGTGGATATAGTGGGACTCTCTGAGACGAGGAGGCCTGGCAGTGGCGAGACTAGCAGTGGGGGTTACACCTACTACTGGTCCGGCATGAGCAATGGTCACCGTGTACGGGGAGTAGCTATAGGTATCTCCAGCAAACTGCAGCCATCAGTTGTTGAGGTTACTCCGGTTGATGAGCGTATAATGCGGGTGAGGATGAAACACACTCTGGGTTTCATGTCTCTTGTTGCAGTGTACGCTCCTACCGAGATGCGTAAAACTGAAGAGAAGGAGATGTTGTACGCCAAACTCGACTCTGTATTAGACCAGTGTCCTCCTCGGGACACACTCATTGTCTTGGGCGACTTCAATGCTACTACTGGCATTGTGAGAGATGGCTACGAGTTGTGTGTTGGTCCCCATGGCTCCGGTACCAGATACACCAACAGTTCTCTGCTTCTGAACTTTGCAAGGTCCAGAAGGTTGAGAATTGCAGGTTCTTGGTATCAGAGACCAGAGCTGCACCGCTGGACATGGTATAGTAATGCCGGAGGGGTAGCTAAGGAGATCGACCACATCCTCGTTAGTACTCGTTGGAGGATCCTCCAGAACTGCAGGGTTCACCGGAGTGCTGAGTTCTTTGGAACAGATCACAGACTTGTTGTTGCTACACTTAAGCTTCATGTCAAGTCCAGAAGAATCTCAAGAGGTAACCATACTGTGTTTTATCTTGAGAAACTGAAGGACTTGACATGTGCTCATGAGTATGCGGTGGCAGTCTCAAATCGGTTTGATGTGCTCGGTGCTCTCGGGGATCCTGTAGAACTGTGGGATACCTTCAAACGTGAAACTCTACAGTCTGCCAAGGAGTGTATTGGGAAGCGCCCGAGGTCAAGGCGTGGTTTTGTCTCGACGGAGACGCTGGAGAAAATCGAGGAGAGTCGCGCTGCCAGGCTGGCTGGGAACCGGGACCAGCACAGGGCTCTGTCACGCCGGACTAGAACCCTCCTGAGGAGAGACAAGGAGAGGTATGTCAGGAGTCTCGCTGAGGATGTCGAGGGTCATTTGAACGCTAATGACCTCCGACCCGCCTACCGAGCCCTGAAGAAGCTCCGTTCCAAGTCTCCTTCTCGGGCGAGTGCTATTCGAACAGCAGATGGGCGCCTCGTGTCGGACATGGATGGGCAGATGGCTCGTTGGGCTGAGTACTTTGGGCAGTTGTTCACGGTGGACCTGTAACTAGGTGGAGTGTTCATAGCTTATGGTTGAACTGGAATGATGGATACTCATTTTGTCAGTTCAGGTTAATTTTATTGCATAAAATCTGGAGTATATATACAAAATTTCAGGTTTCATACATGGTGATTTTCAAGGTGTATGCGAAACTCGACCAAGACTTGCGAGTTTCACCAAAGACACTTCCAGTATATATTGCTGGTGACACGTTGTATATAATTAATTATATTGATAAGCTGATAACAGTGCAAACACATGATAATTACAATAACAATTATTGAAGACTACGAAATAGAATAGTCCCCGTGCTACGCTGATTCTCTGTTAGAGACCGCACTGGTAGAGTACGGAAACATGAAGGCTGAAAGGGGTGACTACTTTAGTCGCTACAGTACCCCCCCCCTAGTGACGCGGGAGGAGGAACGAGACTTTGGTTGGTGGAGCGGTGCTGCTGGTGTTTCTGTTGCCGATTTGATGTGGAGGGCTGTGGTGACCAGTTGCTGGCTTGGCAGTGTTGCCGCCATGGCAGTGGTGCCGCCGGCAGTGTTGGCGTGGCAGTATTGCCGCCATGGCAGTGTTGCAGGCGTGGCGGTATTGCGGGCGTGGCAGTGTTACCGCCATGGCAGTGGTGCCGCCGGCTTGTGTGCGGGCGTGGCAGTATTGCCGCCATGGCAGTGTTGCCGCCGGCTGTGTTGCGGGCGTGGCAGTGTTACCGCCATGGCAGTGGTGCCGCCGGCTTGTGTGCGGGCGTGGCAGTGTTGCGGCCATGGCAGTGGTGCCGCCGGCTTGTGTGCGGGCGTGGCAGAGTTACCGCCATGGTAGTGTTGGTGCCTGGTAGTGTTGCCGCCTGGTAAAGAGTAATCCAAAGGGCGGTGAGTAATCCACAGGGTGGTGAGTAATCCACAAGGCGGTGAGTAATCCACAGGGCGGTGAGTAATCCATAGGGCGGCGAGCGGCGGCCGTGGAGTGAGTCACGTTAACACTGTGGGGCTGAGGGTTGAGTAATCCGCAGGGCTGTTGAGTAATCCATAGGGCGGTGAGTAATCCACAGGGTGGTGAGTAATCCACCGGGCGGTGAGTAATCCATAGGGCGGCGAGCGGCGGCCGTGGAGTGAGTCACGTTAACACTGTGGAGTTGAGGGTTGAGTAATCCACAGGGCTGTTGAGTAGTCCATAGGGCGGCGAGCGGCGGCCGTGGAGTGAGTGACGTTAACACTGTGGAGTTGAGGGTTGAGTAATCCACAGGGCTGGTAATCCACAGGGTGGTGAGTAATCCATAGGGCGCAAGGAGGCGTCAGAGGGTGAAGTGGCTGCGCTGAGTGCACATAGGCCACTGAGGCGTTTGAGGAAGCAGGGCCCGCGCTAAACACGCATAAGGCCGCTGAGGACGCGGTGAGCCGTCTGGAGGGGGGCAGCGGCCGCGCTAAATGCGCATAGGCCGCAGTGAGGCCTCGGAGGAAGCAGGGCCCGCGCTAAATGCGCATAAGGCCGCTGAAGACACGGTGAGCCGTGTGCAGGGGCAGTAGCCGCGCTGAATGCGCATAGGCCTGAGGACGCAAGTGAGGCGCCTGGCGGGGTAGTGGCCGCGCTGAATGCGCATAGGCCGCTGAGGACGCAGTAAGGCGTCTGAGGGCAAAAATGCCCTGAGGAAGGCACAGAAGGTGCCGGGGTTTGGGTGGGAAACCTGACTAGGTGGCGGCTACACGAATAAGTGTAATTCTCCCTATCCCGCTTTCAACCTAGCGATCACCAGTGAAGCTGGAGGCTAGGAATATACAGCGGGAGCAATGGGACGAATGCTTCCGAAGACGCAGGTCCCACGACTAGGAGAGGTGTGCTCTTGTGTCCAGCAAAGCATAGAAATTGCATTTCTATGCCGAGATGGACAGCACCAGTTTAAGCCACCTAGGAACCATTAGCTTACACTCCAGGGTCACCATTTGTAACTAGGTGGAGTGTTCATAGCTTATGGTTGAACTGGAATGAAGGATACTCATTTTGTCAGTTCAGGTTAATTTTATTGCATAAAATCTGGAGTATATATACAAAATTTCAGGTTTCATACATGGTGATTTTCAAGGTGTATGCGAAACTCGACCAAGACTTGCGAGTTTCACCAAAGACACTTCCAGTATATATTGCTGGTGACACGTTGTATATAATTAATTATATTGATAAGCTGATAACAGTGCAAACACATGATAATTACAATAACAATTATTGAAGACTACGAAATAGAATAGTCCCCGTGCTACGCTGATTCTCTGTTAGAGACCGCACTGGTAGAGTACGGAAACATGAAGGCTGAAAGGGGTGACTACTTTAGTCGCTACAGACCCTCCAACTGAGCAGCTTCACACCACTGGGTTACAGGCAGTGGATGCCGATCCTCCCATTGACGAAACCGCACCCTCTCTTGACGAAGTCAGAGAGGCTGTAGCAAAGTTGAAGGGTGGAAAGGCAGCTGGTGTTTGTAATATCAGTGCGGAGCTCCTCAAAGCTGGGGGTGAGGCCATGATCAGCGGGTTGCATGCTGTCCTGACTGCCGTGTGGCAATCAGGTACCATTCCTCCTGACTGGAAAAGGGGGCTGGTCGTCCCTATCTGGAAAGGGAAAGGGGACCGTCAGGACTGCAACAATTACCGCGGTATTACACTGCTCAGCGTACCAGGCAAGGTGCTTGCCCATCTATTGCTGACACGAATTCGCAGTCATCTGCTGAAGCATCAGAGACCTCAGCAGTCTGGGTTCACGCCTGGTAAGTCAACAACGGACCGTATCCTAGCGCTTCGTGTCCTGGTGGAACGCCGACGTGAGTTTCGACAGGGGATGCTTGCAGCCTATGTTGATCTCAAGAAGGCGTTTGACTCAGTGCATCGTGAGTCACTCTGGGATCTTCTGCGACTTCGAGGGATTCCTGCAAGAACTATTGGTTTGATAACTGGTCTGTATTCTGGGACTGAGAGTGCTGTGAAGTGCGAGGCAGGTGTATCCAGCTTCTTTCCTGTGAATACAGGAGTGAGGCAAGGGTGCGTCCTTGCCCCATCACTTTTCAATGCTTGTATGGACTGGGTATTGGACAAGGTTGTAGATCAAAGTGATTGTGGAGCATCCGTTGGCAACACCAAGATCACTGATCTTGCTTTTGCCGATGATGCAGTAATCTTTGCTGAGTCGCTGGAGGTCCTGGTGATGGCTCTCGAGGCGCTGCACGAGGAGGCAAAGTCTTTGGGACTTGAGGTCTCCTGGCTCAAGACCAAGGTCCAGGTATTTGGAGACTTACTAGATGAAGCAGTACAGTCTGTTCATGCGTGTGGCGAGGACATTGAGATCTTGGAAAGTTTTACATACCTTGGTAGCGCAGTCCATAATGACGGCGGGTCACGTCAAGAAGTCTTACGACGGATTGGCATAGCCCACGGTGGTATGGACTCGCTCAGCGGGAGTATTTGCCGTTGTCGGTACCTGTGCAGGAGGACAAAGATCCGGATCTTCAAGTCGCTTGTGATCCCTGTCTTACTCTATGGTTGTGAGACATGGACACTAAATAGTGACTTGAAGAGACGAATCAATGCCTTTGGTAATAAGTGTCTTCGCAGAATCATGGGGTATCACTGGGATGATTACGTGTCAAATCAGCGATTGCACCGTGAGACTGAATCGAGGCCTATTACCTGCATAGTCCGTCAGCGCCAACTTCGGCTATATGGGCATGTGGCACGCTACCCTGAAACCGATCCTTCCCATCGGGTTGCATCTGTAAGAGACAATCCGGCGTGGAGGAGGCCAAGGGGGCGCCCACAAGGCTCGTGGCTGGAGCAAGTTGATGTTTCTTGTCGAGAGCTGCTTGGTATGGGAAAGGAGCCTGCATGGGAACTCGCGCGTGGTGACCCCCGGGAGTGGCGTCGTAGGGTGGGCGAGGCGACGCGCCCCCCGGCGTATGCCCCCAATGATTGATTGATTGAGCCAGACATTCCCACAGCCAGGCATTAGCCAAGCGTTATCGCCAATCTGACATTATATTGGCTTTGATATTCTAATTCTATTCTAATTCTCGGTCTTGACAAGGGGGAGTCTTACTCTCTAACATTTCCTTAATGAATCGATGATTAGTGAGAAAGCAGTGGTTTGTGGGACCGTATTAACGGGACCAGTGGCATACCCAGAAAATTGAAAGAGGGGGGGGGGGAATATATATATTTCTAGTTATTTATTCCTTGCAAAAGGGGGGGGGGGCATGGCCGCAATCCCCCCCCCCTCGGTACGCCACTGACTACTACTACTACTACTACTATTACTACTACTACTGCAGCCATTACCACTACCCTAACTATAGGCTACTACTATTGCTACTACACTCATAGAAAGAAGGGTAGGAAAAGGGTAGTAAAAGGGTGTTTGTAGTGGTGAAATACTGCTACCCTTTTTCTACCCTTACAAATATACCCTTTCAGATCGACGCAAATATACTCTTTTGCAACCCTCTCGTCTAAAATGGGTAGATAAAGGGTAGATGAAGGGTATAATCGGCAGCATCTACCCTCCAGCCTGGACATATGATTTAAAAAGGGTAGTGATGGTGCGATGTAACAACTCTATCCATAAAATACCCACCCCCCCCACCATTTCTGAGAGTGTAACACCACCATAACTATTCCAGGAAAAAATACTAACAAAATAGGGGAGTGCAAATAAAAATATCAGTAGC
>JACEEZ010000881.1:202096-206914 GCA_016584305.1 Chionoecetes opilio | reverse complement strand
TTAAGGAGCTGTGGGAATTTATGCACTACATAAATTTAATGTGAGGTCTACTAACAAACCCCATGCTATCTCATCCCGACACAATACCCCAACTAGTCAACTAACTAGGATACTTATCGGTGGATAGTAGGGGTGAAATGGCTGTAGGTGTATTAATACTGCATGTCCTGTGATCCGAAATAGTCAGCGCGTGATCGAGGCCGCTCGTGAAGGACAGAGGCGGAGGGCTGGAGGCGGTGTGCTTTGATATGGGCGTCAGAAGGTTTTCATAACCCAGTTATCTTGACGAGGCGGATTGTTATCTGTTTTGATTTTAACACGTCCTATTGGTTTAACACTATGTGCAAAGAGTCTACTCATATATACAAATCCACGTATATTTAGTAAGAAATGTTAACTCGGTAGAGGCTCGGAGTGTACTGAATTTCCAAGCCAGCGGCGGCGACCGGCTGCACAAATCCCACCTACACGTGTCAAATCGTTGGTGGCGAGAATCTAATAGGCAGCAGCCAATGACCGCGCTTCTAACCAAAGTGTTAATTATTTAAGGTGCAATTAAGTGGCTTAATAACCACTGGGAATGTTCTTTTATATTATCCCAGTATACTATCATTTATTCAAATTACCTAATTATTACCATTACCATTTTAATTATATATATATATATATTATATATATATATATATATTATAATATATATATAGTATATATATATACATTCCTACGCACCCCTTGATGAGCGGATAATACCTCCCTCACAAGGGGGGGGAGACAAACCACCGCTCTGCCAATTGTTGAGAGGGTGGTTTATGGATAATTTCCACACTGGGGGCCGGCGAAAACTGAAGTTCCGCTTCATGTGACATCACCCCAGGCCACATAGCGCCGGAACATTTTAATAGAGGTTTCGGCACTTTGGTCTTTGACTACTTTGACATTTATAGCCCTGATAGAGGTACCAGTGAATATGCAGACATATACTTGATCGGGGGGGAGAGTTATTTCCTGATGTTATAATATCCCCAGTATAGTCCTCACCATTGACCTCAATTGGTTTTAGGATCTCTCTATCAGCGGGAAGTTCAGGGGGACCTAGATAGGATACTAGTCTACCTTCAAATCTATTATATTTAATGAGAGATCTGAGGTAATATTTGACTGCCTGTCTACCATGATTTATTCATAATTGACACCTGATATCGGCTAATATTGTAGCCATTCCGCCATGTAATGAGTTCCTATGATATTCTTCCACCAAAAATTTAGTAAGATGATAGCGTTTGGGAATTAGTATGGGATGGCAGGTGGTATTTGGAAGATCAGCTTTCAAATTTCGTCCTCGACACCTAATTATGCCCTCATGATCTAGGTACAGACCTAATAATTTGGTCAATTTGTTCCTATGGTGGCTGGCTGAGGCCAAGAGCTGATATTCCTCAGGAAATACCTGCTTTTGTATTGTTCTGACCCAAAACTTCAAAGGATCACAGCTATACCTTTTAATGGATTGGAAGACTAAATTAGTAGTCTTCAATAGTTTGCTATTGTAAACTAATAGTTTTGCTACCAGAAACACCAACAGTTCTCTGCTTCTGAACTTTGCAAGGTCCAGAAGGTTGAGAATTGCAGGTTCTTGGTATCAGAGACCAGAGCTGCACCGCTGGACATGGTATAGTAATGCCGGAGGGGTAGCTAAGGAGATCGACCACATCCTCGTTAGTACTCGTTGGAGGATCCTCCAGAACTGCAGGGTTTACCGGAGTGCTGAGTTCTTTGGAACAGATCACAGACTTGTTGTTGCTACACTTAAGCTTCATGTCAAGTCCAGAAGAATCTCAAGAGGTAACCATACTGTGTTTCATCTTGAGAAACTGAAGGACTTGACATGTGCTCATGAGTATGCGGTGGCAGTCTCAAATCGGTTTGATGTGCTCGGTGCTCTCGGGGATCCTGTAGAACTATGGGATACCTTCAAACGTGAAACTCTACAGGCTGCCAAGGAGTGTATTGGGGAGCGCCCGAGGTCAAGGCGTGGTTTTGTCTCGACGGAGACGCTGGAGAAAATCGAGGAGAGTCGCGCTGCCAGGCTGGCTGGGAAACCGGGACCAGCACAGGGCTCTGTCACGCCGGACTAGAACCCTCCTGAGGAGAGACAAGGAGAGGTATGTCAGGAGTCTCGCTGAGGATGTCGAGGGTCATTTGAACGCTAATGACCTCCGACCCGCCTACCGAGCCCTGAAGAAGCTCCGTTCCAAGTCTCCTTCTCGGGCGAGTGCTATTCGAACAGCAGATGGGCGCCTCGTGTCGGACATGGATGGGCAGATGGCTCGTTGGGTTGAGTACTTTGGGCAGTTGTTTACGGTGGACCCTCCAACTGAGCAGCTTCACACCACTGGGTTACAGGCAGTGGATGCCAAATCCTCCCATTGCCCGAAACCGCACCCTCTCTTGACGAAGTCAGAGAGGCTGTAGCAAAGTTGAAGGGTGGAAAGGCAGCTGGTGTTTGTAATATCAGTGCGGAGCTCCTCAAAGCTGGGGGTGAGGCCATGATCCGCGGGTTGCATGTGTCCTGACTGCCGTGTGGCAATCAGGTACCATTCCTCCTGACTGGAAAAGGGGGCTGGTCGTCCCTATCTGGAAAGGGAAAGGGGACCGTCAGGACTGCAACAATTACCGCGGTATTACACTGCTCAGCGTACCAGGCAAGGTGCTTGCCCATCTATTGCTGACACGAATTCGCAGTCATCTGGTGAAGCATCAGAGACCTCAGCAGTCTGGGTTCACGCCTGGTAAGTCAACAACGGACCGTATCCTAGCGCTTCGTGTCCTGGTGGAACGCCGACGTGAGTTTCGACAGGGGATGCTTGCAGCCTATGTTGATCTCAAGAAGGCGTTTGACTCAGTGCATCGTGAGTCACTCTGGGATCTTCTGCGACTTCGAGGGATTCCTGCAAGGACTATTGGTTGATAACTGGTCTGTACTCTGGGGGCTGAGAGTGCTGTGAAGTGTGGGGCAGGTGTATCCAGCTTCTTTCCTGTGAATACAGGAGTGAGGCAAGGGTGCGTCCTTGCCCCATCACTTTTCAACGCTTGTATGGACTGGGTATTGGACAAGGTTGTAGATCAAAGTGATTGTGGAGCATCCGTCGGCAACACCAAGATCACTGATCTTGTTTTTGCCGATGATGCAGTAATCTTTTCTGAGTCGCTGGAGGTCCTGGTGATGGCTCTCGAGGCGCTGCACGAGGAGGCAAAGGGCCCTTTGGGACTTGAGGTCTCCTGGCTCAAGACCAAGGTCCAGGTATTTGGAGATTTACTAGATGAAGCAGTACAGTCTGTTCATGCGTGTGGCGAGGACATTGAGATCTTGGAAAGTTTTACATACCTTGGTAGCGCAGTCCATAATGACGGCGGGTCACGTCAAGAAGTCTTACGACGGATTGGCATAGCCCACGGTGGTATGGACTCGCTCAGCGGGAGTATTTGGCGTTGTCGGTACCTGTGCAGGAGGACAAAGATCCGGATCTTCAAGTCGCTTGTGATCCCTGTCTTACTCTATGGTTGTGAGACATGGACACTAAATAGTGACTTGAAGAGACGAATCAATGCCTTTGGTAATAAGTGTCTTCGCAGAATCATGGGGTATCGCTGGGATGATTAAGTGTCAAATCAGCGATTGCACCGTGAGACTGAATCGAGGCCTATTACCTGCACAGTCCGTCAGCGCCAACTTCGGCTATATGGGCATGTGGCACGCTACCCTGAAACTGATCCTTCCTATCGGGTTGTATCTGTAAGAGACAATCCGGCGTGGAGGAGGCCAAGGGGGCGCCCACAAGGCTCGTGGCTGGGGCAAGTTGATGTTTCTTGTCGAGAGCTGCTTGGTATGGGAAAGGAGCCTGCATGGGAACTCGCGCGTGGTGACCCCCGGGAGTGGCGTCGTAGGGTGGGCGAGGCGACGCGCCCCCCGGCGTATGCCCCCAATGATTGATTGATTGAATAGTTTGCTCAGTATGGAAAACCTTTCTATGTCTATCACAGGATCTGGGATCAATTCAGGTTCCCTTATTATATCTACAGATATGTCTGGCTGAGTGGAAACCTGTTTAGGATTATTATTACACTCTTTCAGCCAGGTAGGGCCTTTAAACCATAATCCTGTGTTCAATTTGAGGTTATTATTTCCTTGCGACACATTAGTATTAGGATTTTCACTAGTGGCAATATATTAATTATGAACTGGAATATCACTTTCCTCTAATACCTCACTAATTGGTGTGGGCAAGAAAGTGGTTCCTATTCTGGTAATTAATAGGGGTTGTGCATGACTAGGAATACTCCTCCTGTTCGGCTTGGTGGGTATGTGGGATGGGTCCCATTATTACCTTACCACCACCACTGGTGAACATTGAGACGTTATGTATTTTGATGACCTTCTTTAGGTAACGCCCAAAATAATCAGCGCCTATTATTAGTTGGAAGGGACCATCAACGTCCTCGAAGGTATTACTAACTAGCTTGACACCATTATCCCTTAGCATTTCAGCTGTTTCTTTTAGTCCATTAACAGTTAAACTAATACCAATATTATTAATTACTACAGCAGCTACCCTACATTTATATCTTTCTAATTGGACTAGAGGTTGAACTATGTCAAAAGTTTGAGCCTCTGTATTGGCAAGAAAACCTGATATGGCTAAGTTCACTTTATTAATTATGGGTAGTTGTAACAATTCAACTATCTCTCTGCTTATGAAGGATCTTTGTGCACCACTGTCAAACATTGTCTTTACATTGACTGCATGACCATTGTGGCTC
>JACEEZ010000881.1:194596-197096 GCA_016584305.1 Chionoecetes opilio | reverse complement strand
TGCTGGGACGCAAGCTCTTCTGGAGTATATGCGTGTTGCACACAAACGAGTTGCCCCTGCGTCACCTTATCACCAGCATCGACGGGCCTACCTCATCTGACACTGGCTTCACGGGTCCAGTGTGCAGTCTGCTATCCAGCGTGAATGAGATACAGTACAACGCAGAGTTCAGAGGAGTACCAGGCAGTGAAGATCTCACGGAGATACCGGAGTATATCCTGGTCAACATGTCCACTGACCAGCAGGTCTCCTACCAGCTGGACCAGGCTGTGAAGCGGGGCGTTCTCCCGTCAGAGCTGCAGGAGATCAAGTGTGGCAAGGTGTCCCACTCCAGATGGCTCACCATAGCCCAGTCGCTCGTGTACATGTGGACCAGAAAGCATGGACTGACTGGCAAAGAACTGAACACCCTGGAAATCCTAGTCAAGTACTGCCTGCAGGTGTAATTCAAACTCTACTACGACATCAAGGTTCACCACAGACTAGAGGACGGCCCCAAGCACATCCTCACGCAGCTCAGAGTGATGAGGTCACAGCCCATGAAGGTTCAAACAGCTGTGACCTTCTACGTGCGAACAGGAGCATGGTTCGCACACTCAGAATGTGTCCTCCTCTCGCTGATGGCGAGTCAGAGTGAGGACGACCGCAGGTTCGCCGTGACCAAGATTTTGAAGCTGAGGGCTGGCGAGGAGTATGGGGACACCAGTGTAAGACCTCGCATCACACCCAAGCTGAACTTGTCAGCCACCAGCTTGCAGACACTGATCAGCTGGCAGCCTGTCCAGGTGCACGAGCCGGCATTCACCTGTTCACTGTCCAGGGATCAGATCCAGGAGATCCTGGTCAAGCCGTACGAGGTTCCGGAGTTCTCTATCCACACTCAGAGCACCGAAAGAGTCGTGAAGCAGGTGACAGAGGATGCGGCAGCAGTGGTGGGGCAGCAGGCCAGAGACGGGTTCATCCGGGCTCGGGCCCACCACCGGGAGACCATGCCCTGCTTCAGGTCTAAGAAGGACATCATGGACACGTTCTAGGCCAACGTAGAGGCTGTGACACTGTGATGTAGTGCCTGATGAACCAACTGTTCAGAAAGAGCTTACCACGCTAGTTATTTGGAACTCATATTGGTGCATGATGCAATACACATGACCAACCGGACACTGCGTACTCATTTAAGCATTATTCGATAAGGGTGCAATATAAAAGTGCGATTTTGCATAGTAAGAATTGCTCAAATGCAAAAATGGAATTAGATAAAATCGTCTTAGAATTCCATTTTACATAGGAAATTAGCATGCCAAAGTTGAGAAAAAGAATTTTTGTTATACGGCGTACCCTAATCTCCATCCTTGGGGTGGAGTTTGACGCGGGACTGACCTTCACCAGTCATGCCAGGAGAGTTGCTAAAAACTCGGCCTGGAGACTCAGCTGTTGTCCGGTGCATCTCCCACCTTCTAACCTTCTAGATACCAAGGGGGTTGAGGTCTTGTACAAGGCTCAGGTACGTCCCCTAATGGAATACTCCCCCCTAGCATGGTCTTTCTGCCGCCCTCTTACCTGGCCACACTAGGTAACTTACGCGTCCAGAGAAGAGCCCAGCGACTGGTCAACGATAAACGTCCCCACCACGCGCCTGACTCCTTCCAACCCCTCCAGGAGCGCAGGGATGTGGCAGGTTTATGTGTCATGCACAAGGCACTAAATCTCCACATGCCCCACCTGGCAGCCATCAAGCTCCCCAGGCCCCCGCCGCCCCTTCACTCCACCCGTGTCGCCCCACACAGACAGGAGCAAATGAATGTGCCCTTCTCCAGGACAAAGCACCACCTACGTTCCTTCTTACCCCGCTACGGCCGTCTGTGGAACCAGTTAGTTCACCAAACCGACCTCCACCACCACACCTCGCTACAAGACTTTAAGCGGGGGGTGAACAGCTGGTTGATGGCCTAAATTATTATTAAATATAAAATGTCTGTTATATATTGTATGTAGCTATAGATAGGTCTAGTATAAAACCTAGAGCTTTAGCTCTAATAACACCAAATGTACTAAGTTTACACGAGAGAGAGAGAGAGAGAGAGAGAGGAGAGAGAGAGAGGGGAGAGAGAGAGAGAGAGAGAGAGAGAGAGAGAGAGATGAGGAGAGAAGAGAGAGAGAGAGGAGATGAGAGAGAAGAGAGAGATAGAGGAGAGATGGAGAGGAGAGAGAGATTTGGCCATGTAGTTTTGTACATACGAACATATTACATATAGTGATAAAGCCAGGTCCAATAAGCCGAAGTTTTTATAGGACCTGAAAGCTATAATACATAATAACATAGCAAGGGACTGGTCAGGCCATTTTGAAAATATAACATTTTATGGATGATAATATGGAAGTTAACAATAGTAAACCAATCATTTAAATGATAAGAGAGAGAGAGAGAGAGAGGGGAGAAGAAGAAGAGGAGAGTAGAGAGATGCGAGAGAGAGATGAGAGAGAGAGGAGAGAGAGGAGGAAG
>JACEEZ010000881.1:183764-193070 GCA_016584305.1 Chionoecetes opilio | reverse complement strand
GCTTCCGCGAAAAGCATTACCGTCAAACCCCCAAGTCAGCCAGATCGGAAGCAGGGGAATGATAATTGAAAAACACGTTTACGGTTGACCCCCAGCACGCGGAACTACAGTATCGCTCCCCCCTACGAGCGGAGCGAAGCGGAATAAGCAAGTGGAAGTGGGGGGGGAGGGAGAAGGGGGAAAACGAAAAGAAAAAAGACTGCAGGCTGGCCGACGGATTTGGGGCGAGTAGACGAGGTGTTTGTAGCCTGTCGTCTGCCTGTCGCCTGCCGCTTGAGAGAGAGAGAGAGAGAGACCTGGAGGGAGAGGGGAGAAGAGAGAGACTCTGAGAGAGAGGAGAGAGAGAGAGAGACTCTGAGGAGAGGAGAGAGAGAGAGAGAGAGAGATCTGAGAGGGGAGAGAGAGAGAGGAGAGAGGACTTGAGAGAGAGAGAGAGGAGAGAGGACCGGAGAGAGAGAGAGGGGAGAGAGAGACTCTGAGAGAGAGAGAGAGAGAGAGAGAGAGAGAGAGATGAGAGAGGGGTGAGAGAGAGAGAGAGAGGAGACTTGAGAGAAAAGGAAGAGGAGAGAGAGAGAAAAACTTGGGAAGGAAGAGAGAGAGAGAGAGAGAGGAGAGAGAGAGAGAGAGAGGGAGAGAGAGGGGAAAAGGAGAGAGGAGAGAGAGAGAGAGAGGGGAGAGAGAGAGAGAGAGAGAGAGAGGATATCAACACCTTCTTGGACGCCCACCATCTCCTCAACTCCAAGAAATTTGGTTTTTCAGGCAGGAAGGTCAGCTGCAGACCTGTCCTCCTTCGTCTGCTTCTGGAACCACTCGCTGGATAGAGAATGGACCCCTTTGTCGTGGCTTTGGACACCCCGGGAGCCTTTGACAGGGTGTGGCAAAAACCCCCCCCCCGAGGTTCGCTGCCAAGCTGAGGAGCCTGGGAGTGCGCGGCGTACTGCAGCTCACCCGGACTACCCCCAAAGGGGACAGGACCTTACGGGGGGTGATCAAGGCCCCACACTTCCAGCCAGCAACCCTCCACGCCAGTCCCGCATAGCAGCGTACTCGGGCCTCTTCTGGGGAAAATGTCTTTTTCAAGACATTCCCAGCTCTTTCCTGACCCAGGCCCTACGCTGATGACGCCCCCTTCCCCTTCCCCTGGAAGACGTGACTGGCGGGCACGGTGGGGCCGCTCAACCTGGCATTGGACGACATCGTCCCTGGAGTCGGGGCAGGTCAGCCGGCCCCTGACAAAACCCCAGGCTTGCTTTCTCCCGCGGGAAAGACTCACAACCGCTGACGGACATAGGGCTTGAGGGCAGATCACTCCCCCTTCGAGATCCATCTCCATTGGGGTACCCCGAGGCCAAATGAAAAGTGAAATATAGATTTTTTCAAATTTTGGAGGGTTTTTTCTTATGTAAATTGAATTTTAAGGGTGGTTTGTCCACTTCAATTTTTTGGGTTTGACCCTTTCTTGTAGCAAAAAGGGACTTTTATTTTATATGAAAAACTAGCTTAAATGCATTTCGCATAGTAAGAATTGCTCAAAGCAAAACTGGAATGAATAAAATCGTCTTAGAATTCCTTTTTACATAGGACATTGGCATGCCAAATTTTGAGAAAAAAAATTTTTGTTATACGCGTACCCTAACCAGGGTCCCAAAATATTTGGATGGGTTACGATGGGAGGAAGGAGAAGACCAGGGCGAGGGTGCCCGACAGCTATGGGAAACTGCCCCCAAGGTGATCGGGGGAGGAGATGTGCAGTGACAGAGGAGCCATCGGGAAGTCTTTGGGCACTTTTACCAGAGGACCCGGTGCCATCTGAAAAGCCTGCTTTCAAGGGGCTCAGGTCTCTTGTCTGCTGGTGACATACGACTCCACCACTCATGATGTACTACAAGGTGACTCAACTGGGGGCCAACACGGGGTGGAAGTGTGGTACTCACGCCCATTTGGAGAAGAGCTGGGACGCAACCTTTGGATATATGCGTGTTGCACACAAACGAGTTGCCCCTGCGTCACCTTATCCCAGCACGAGGGGGGGCCTCCCCCATCGACACTGGCTTCAGGGTCCAGTGTGCAGTCTGCATCCAGCGTGAATAGATACAGACAACGAGATTTCAGAGGAGTACCGGGCGTAAAGATCTACGGGATCCGGGAACCTGGTAAACATTCCACGACCAGCGGGGTCTCCTACCAGGGACCAGGCTGGAAGGGGGGCTTTCTCCGTCAGAGCGAGGAGATAAAGTGTGGAAAGGTGCCCACTCCAATGGTCCCCATAGCCCAGTCGCTCGTGTAATGTGGACCAGAAAGCATGGATGACTGGCAAAAAACGAACACCCGGGAAAACCTAGTAAAGTACTCCCTCGGGGTGAAATTCAAAACTCTACACGACATCAAGGTTCACCACAGATGAGGACGGCCCCAAGCACATCCCAGCAGTCAAGTATGAGGTCCAGCCCATAAAGGTTAAAACAGCTGGGACCTTCTACGTGGAACAGGGCAGGGTTCGCCACTCAGAATTGTCTCCTCCGCTGATGGCGAGTAGAGTGGGACGACGCAGGTTCGCCGTGCCCAAGATTTTGAAGCTGGGGGCTGGCAGGAGTATGGGGACACCAGTGTAAGACCCGCATCCACCCCAGTGAATTTGCAGCCCCAGCTTGCGGGGACACTGATAGCGGGCAGCCGTCCAGGTCACGACCCGGGCCCATTCACCTGTTCACTGTCCGGGATCAGTGGAGACCTGGTAAAGCCACGGGGTTCCCGGGTTTTCTCTATCCACACTCAGAGCACCGAAAGAGTCGTGAACAGGTGACAAGGATGCGGCAGCAGTGGGGGGCAGCGGGCCAGAGAGGGGTTTTCATCCGGGCTGGGGCCCACCCCGGGAGACCACCCCGCTTCGGGTCTAAAAAGGACATCATGGACACTTCTAGGCCAACGTAGGGGCTTGACACGTGGTAGTCCTGATAAACCAACTGTTCGAAAGATTTTTACCACGCTATTTTGGAATCATTTTGGTGCATGATGAAATACACATGCCCAACCGGACACTGCGTACTCATTTAACTTATTCGATGGGGTGCAATATAAAATGCTTTTTTGCATAGTAAGAATTGCTCAAATGAAAAAATGGAATTAGAAAAAATCGTTTAGAATTCCTTTTTACAAGGAAATTGCATCCAAAGTTGAGAAAAAATTTTTGTTATACGGCGTACCTAATCTCCATCCTTGGGTGGATTTTTGACGCGGGATGACCTTCCCAGTCATCCCAGGAGATTTTCCCAAAAAAATTCGGCCTGGAACTCAGCGTTCCGGGCATTCCCACCTTCAAACCCTTTCTAATACCAAGGGGGTTTGAGGTCTTGTAAAAGGTCGGGTAGTCCCCTAAGGAATACTCCCCCCTAGCATTTTTTTTTTCGGGGGCCCCCCCCCCCCCCTTACCGGCCACATAGACCGCGTCAGAGAAGACCCCAGCGATGGTCACGTAAACGTCCCCACCACGCCCCCCGACCCCCTTCCAACCCCCCGGGAGCGCAGGGTGTGGAGGTTTATGGGCTGCAAAAGGGCACTAAATCCCACTGCCCCACTGGCAGCATCAAGTCCCGGGCCCCCCGCCCCCCTTACTCCACCCGGTCGCCCCAACAGACAGGAGCAAATGATGGGGCCCTTCTCCGGGACAAAGCCCCCACCTTTTTCCTTCTTACCCCCTACGGCCGTTGGGAAACCCAGTTAGTTTCACCAAACCACCCCCACCACCCAAAACCCGCTACAAGATTTTAAAGCGGGGGTGAACAGCTGGTTGAGGGCCCTAAATTATTTTTAAATATAAAATGTCGTTATATTTTGTATGTAGCAAAAGATGGGTCTAGTATAAAACTAGAGCTTTAGCTCAAATAACACCAAAGTAAAATTTTACACGAGAGAGAGAGAGAGAGAAGAAAAAGGGGGAGGGGAGAGAGAGAGAGAGGGGAGAGAGAGAAAAGAAAAAAAAGGGGGAGAGAGAGAGAGAGGAAAAATTTTGGCCAGTATTTTTGTACATACGAACAATTACATATAGTGAAAACCCAGGTCCAATAAGCCAAATTTTTTTATAGGCCCTAAAAGCTAAAACAAAATAACATGAAAGGGACGGGTAGGCCTTTTTGAAAATATAATTTTTTTGGATGATAATAGGAAGTTAACAAAAAAACCCAAATCTTTTTAAAGCTAAAGAGAGAGAAAAGAGAGGGGGGAGAAAAAGAGAGAAGAAAAAAGGGAGAGAGAGAGAGAGAGAGAGAGGAGAGAGAGAAGAGAGAGAGAGAGAGAGAGAGAGAGAGAGAGAGAGAGAGAGGAGGGGGAGCGAGAGCGAGAGCGAGACGAGAGCGAGAGCGAAGCGAGAGCGAGAGCGAGAGCGAGAGCGGGGAGCGGGGGAGAAAAAAAAAAAGGGGGGATGAAATAGGGGCAAGGAATAAAGAGCTGTAGGACGATAACGAAGGTTAGGAAAAGGCGGGGGCAGTCATCCCAAAGGGCGAGAGATGTGGGGAAAGGCGATTACACATGGTTTAATAGACGTTCAAAAAAAAAGGACAGAAAAAAAAAATTTAAAACCCTTCACGCCTAGATCTTTCCTTTGTTTTAAAAAATTGTTTTTTGTCGACCCATTAAATTACAAAAAGTAACGAAATACCAAATTATTTTAGTGCAAAAGGGTACTAAACAGGTTTTATATCTATAAAATATTCTTATTTTCACTAAAAAGTTAAGGGTAGTAAATTAAAAGGGAAAATTACTTTTGGGTTCAAGGGGTAAATAGATGTTAAAAAAAAGAGAAATAGAAATAGAAACTTACAGAAAAATGAACGAAACGGAAAAAAAAAATAATAAAAAACAGCATTTTTTCAAAAAAAAGTAAAAGGAATTTTTGGAAAAATAGCATAAAAGAACAACAAGATTTGGGAAATAAACGAAAATAAAAAAAAATTTAATTTTTGAGTGATAATTTTGGGGAAAAGGGTAAAAGGGGGGTGAGGGGATGAGGGGAAGAGGAAGGGGCGGGGGATGGGGAAAGGGTTTTTTAGAAAGGGGGGAAAAGGGAGCGATGGATAAAAAATTGGGGCCCGCCTCTCGCTCATCGGCGCAAATTTCGAGAGTTCATAAAAAAAAAAAGTTGAGGGGGAGGGAAAGGGGGCGCGGGTACAGGGGTTAGAAGAATCAGGAACCCAGTTGAGGGCAGACAGGGATTAGAATGAAGCAGGATACCCCCGTTGAGGACAGACAGGGATTAGAATGAAGACAGGATACCCCGTGTGGGGACGACAGGGGTTAAATGAAGGAAAGGATACCCAGGTGAGGACAACAGGGATTAGAAAAAGCGGAAACCCCGTTGAGGAAAACAGGGATTAGAATGAAGCAGGATACCCCGTTGAGGGAAAACAGACAGGATTTGAAGAAGTCAGGATACCCAGTGTGGACAGACAGACAGGGGTTAGAATGAAGAAGGATACCCCAGTGTGAGGACGACAGACAGGGATTAGAATGAAAACAGGATACCCAGGTGAGGACAGACGGGGGTTAGAAAAAAAAATCAGGAACCCCAGTTGAGGACAGAAGACGGGTTAGAATGAAGTCAGGATACCCAGTTGAGGACGAAGACAGGGGGTTGAATGAAAAAGGAACCCCAGGGAGGACAACAGACAGGGTTAGAATGAAGCAGGATACCCATGTGAGGACAGACAGGGGGTTAAGAATGAAGACAGGATCCCCAGTGGAGGAAGGGAAGGGATTAGAAAAAAAAAAAGGATACCCCAGTGTGAGGACAGACAGACGGGATTAGAATGAAGCAGGATACCCCAGTTGGGGGACAGACAACGGGGTTAGAAAGAAAACAGGATCCCCAGTGTGAGGACAGGGACAGGGATTAGAATGAAGTCAGGATACCCCAGTCTGAGGCAGACAGACGGATTAGAATGAAAAGGATACCCAGGTGAGGGCAGAAAGGGTTTGAATGAAGCGGATACCCCAGTTAGGAAGACGACAGGGATTAGAATGAAAAAGGGTACCCCAGTGTAGGACAGACAGGGTTTGAAGAAGCAGGGTCCCAGTTGAGGACAGACAGACAGGATTAGAAAGAAGACAGGATACCCCATTGAGGAAGACAGGATTTGAATGAAGCAGGATACCCAGTTGAGGACAGACAGACGGGTTGAATGAGCAGGATACCCCTTTTGGGGGACAGCAGGGGTTAGAAGAAGACAGGTACCCCCGTGTGAGGACAGACAGGGATTAGAATGAAGTCAGGAACCCCCAGTTGAGGACAGACAGCGGGATTTTGAAAGAAAACAGGATACCCCAGTGTGAGACAGACAGGGGGTTGAAGAAAAAGATACCCCAGTGTGAGGACAGACAGGGATTAGAATGAAGAAGGATACCCCCTTGAGGCAACGGGATTTTAAAAGAAGCAGGATACCCCGTTGGGGGACAGACACAGGGATTAGAATGAAAACAGGATACCCCAGTGGAGGACAGCGGGGATTTGAAAGAAGAAAAGGGTACCCAGTGTGAGAAGACGGGGGTTTAAAAAAAGCAGGGTACCCCCGTGTGAGGGACAGACAAAGAAAGGGATTAGAATGAAGAAAAGGGAACCCCCGTGTGAGGACAGACGGGGATTTGAATGAAGCAGGATCCCCCCTGTGAGGACAACGGGGATGAATGAAGCAGGATACCCGTTGAGGACAGAAGACAGGGTTAGAAAAGCAGGATACCCCCGTGGAGGAAAAAACGGGGGTTAAATAAAACGGAACCCCCGTTGGGGGAAGACGGGATTAAATGAAGCAGGTACCCCCGTTGAGGACGACGGGGGTTAAATGAAAAAGGATACCCCGGTTTGGGACAGACAGGGATTAGAATGAAGTCAGGATACCCCAGTGGAGACAGACGGGGGTTTAAAGAAGCAGGAACCCCCGTGTGGGGCAGACGGGGTTAGAATGAAGAAAGGATACCCCGTTGAGGACGACGGGGTTAAATGAAGACAGGATAACCCCCGTGTGAACAAAAGGGAAAAAGGGATTAGAATGAAAAGGATACCCCGTTAGGGCAGACACAGGGGTTTGAATGAAAAAAAAGGAACCCAAGTGAAGGGCAGACAGGGAAAAAATTTAAAAGAGAAGGATACCCCAGGTGAGGACAGACAGGATTAGAATTTAAACAGGATACCCAGTTGGGACAGACGGGATTAAATGAAGACAGGATACCCAGTTGAGGCAAAAGAAGGGTTAGAAGAAGCAGGATACCCCAGTTGAGGACGAAGACAGGGGTTAGAATGAAACAGGATACCAGTTGGGACAGACGGGGATTAAAGAAAGTCAGGATACCCCCGTTGGGAAAAAGAAGACAGGGATTAGAAGAAGACAGGATACCCAGTGTGAGGACAGACGGGGATTTTAAAAGAAGACAGGATCCCCCCTTGAGGACAGACAACAGGGGTTAGAATGAAAAGGATACCCAGTGTGAGAAACAGACGGGGGTTTTAAAAGAAGCAGGTACCCCCGTTGAGGACAGGGCGGGGTTTGAATGAAGCAGGATACCCATTGGAGCAGACAGACAGGTTAAATGAAGAAGGATACCCCAGGTTTAACAGACGGGATTAAATGAAGAAAGGGTGGGGGGGGGGGGGGGGAAAAGGGGTGGGGGGGGGGGGGTGGGGGGGGGGGGGGGGGGGTTTTGGGGGGGTGGGGGGGGGGGGGGGGGGGGGGGGGGGGGGGGGGGGGGGGTGGGGGGGGGGTTGGGGGCAGGATACCCCCCGTGTGAGGCAGACAGACGGGATTAGAATGAAGCAGGATACCCCATTGAGGACAAAGGGATTGAATGAAGCGGATACCCCCGTTGAGGACAGACCCCCCGGGATTAATGAACGGATACCCCAGTTGGGACAGACGGGATTAAATGAAAAACAGGATACCCCAGGTTTTGGGGGGCGACAGACAGGGGTTAATGAAGACAGGATACCCCCGTTGAGGACAGACACGGGATTAGAATGAAAACAGGATAACCCCCGTTGAAGAAGACAGACAGGGGTTTGAATGAAAAAAGGATACCCCCGGTTTAGAACAGAAGGGATTAGAAGAAGACAGGATACCCCAGGTTTTAGGACAACCGGGGGTTAAATGAAGACAGGTACCCCCGTGGGGGACAGACGGGGTTAGAAAAAAGCAGGTACCCCCGTTGGGACAGACAGCAGGGATTAGAATGAAAACGGTACCCAGTTGAGGACAGACGGGGGGTTTAAAAGAAAACAGGATACCCCGGTTAGGACAGACAGACAGGGATTAGAATGAAGCAGGTACCCCATTTAGGACGACGGGATTAAATGAGACAAAAGGGGGGGGGGGATTTTACCCCAGTTGGGACACAGGGATTAGAAAAAGCAGGATACCCAGGTTTAGGACAGACGGGGATTAAATGAAAAAGGATACCCCATTGAGGGCAGACGGGGGTTTTAAAAGAAGGGCAGGGAAACCCCCGTTTAGACAGACAAAGGGTTAGAATGAGCAGGATACCCCCGTTGAGGAAACCAGGGATTAGAATGAAAGCAGGAACCCCAGTGTGAAGCAACAGAAAGGGATAAATGAAGAAAGGATCCCCTTGAGGACAGACAGGGATTAGAATAAGACAGGATACCCCGTGTGAGGCAGACAGGGGTTGAATGAAGCAGATACCCAAATTGAGGGAAAACAGGTTAAAATGAAAACAGGATACCCAGTTGAGGACAGACGACAGGGTTTTAAAAGAAGGCAGGATACCCCCGTGTGAGGAAGCAGGATTAAAAAGAAAACAGGATACCCCGTGGAAGACAGACAGGGGTTAGAATGAAGCAGGATACCCCGTTGAGGGCAAAAGGGGTTAGAAGAAGAAGGAACCCCCGTTGGGGGGGAAGACGGGCAGGGGGTTGAATGAAGAAGGATCCCCCGTGTGAGGACAGAAGGGATTGAATGAAGCGGATTACCCCCGTGTGAGGACAGGACAGGGATTTTAAAAGAAGCAGGATACCCCAGTTGAAGACAACGACAGGGGGTTAAATGAAAAAAGGATACCCAGTGTGAGGATAAAGGGATTAAATGAAGACGGATAAGTGTAGGACAGACGGGGGTTAAATGAAGACAGGATACCCCCGTGTGAGGACAGACAGGATTTAAAAGAAACAGGATACACCAGGGAGGCAGACAGGGGTTAAAATGAAAACAGGATACCCCAGTGTGAGGACAGACGGGATTTGAAAGAAGAAGGATACCCATTTTGAGGCAGACGGGGAAAATAAACAGGATACCCCATGTGAGGACAGAC
>JACEEZ010000881.1:168764-178764 GCA_016584305.1 Chionoecetes opilio | reverse complement strand
CTGGAAAGGATCGCCTTTTCCAGGTGAAGACGCTTGGCTGTCGCTCCGAAACTATAGCCACAGGATTTTCTCGAAAATACCTTCATTGTGATTCCCACACAAAGTTTACCCTAAAAGACTACGGGAAAGCTAACCTGACCTAACTTAACCGTAATCTAACCTGACGTGTTCAAGAGTAAAAATAATATTAGGCGAACCATTCCGACTTGGGTAATATGCCTCCGGGAGGGTGAAACTGTCGATCGCGAGTCCGGTTCGCGTGGGCAAGACTGTGGGTGAATTAATTAATGACACACACACACCTTCCTGTGTGGTCCTTGTGGTTTAAGAGTTTCCATTCCATTAAGAGTTTAATTCCATTCTGTGACCGCGCGTTCGACCCCACGGCTTTAGGGGATTTTTCACTAAGAAATTCGGGCAGTTACTGTCCTCCTTGAGCAAAGGGATGGAGTGTACGTCACAGCGTGTGGTGTGTCAGATACCAACATTACCCAAAGATCGGTCACTATACGAGCTCAAGCTCTTTCCGGAAGGCTAAAACTGACGATCGGGAATCCAACTCGCGTGGGCAAGACCGTGGGTGAGTTACATGCCCAGCCTTGGTTTGATACTTAAGGTTGAGTAATATGGCACTAGCTGCTGTCTGCTTCACGGTGATGGCGTGGCGTTATGGCCATCTCGCCGGCCATTACATTCGGAGGGCCATGGCCAGATAGGCACGCTGGCCACTTCCATCACGTCGAGATTCATGCCGAAACATTAACCTTGACTCTCCTTTTTAACGCGTCACCATGCAGGTATTGCTCGCGTGTTCTTAGATTCCAGTTATTTAATATATATATCTGCCGGGGCAATGATAGGCTGCACCAAGATTAACTGACCATCTATCATTAAAAGTCAATTGATCTAGGGGTCAACTGATCTAGCATCACAGGTTTGCGCTCTATCGCCTCTAAAAACTAATACTTCAATTAATTAGTACCTTATGAGCGGTCTAACCAACGTCCCACACTGGTCACAAGGCGTCCCGTGGGCCCGTCACTCACCTGCATCGCTGTCCGCCAGGCTAGCCAGGGCCACCACCACCACCACGCCCAACGCCCGCCAAGCGCTCACCATCGTTCCTCCTCTTCGTCGCACACACCAAAAATACACAAACTGATATTTACTGGTTTTCTTTCGCTGTCTTTCTGTGCCGTTTTATGAAATTTCTATTAGTTGATCACTCAGAGAACACGAAAAGTTTGTGTCCAAGTCCTGGCGCGGGAGGCAGGGTGACGGCGCGAGAGGCTAGCGCGCGGGATCCCAAACCCTTGCGAGGCCTGTTGGTGACTGCCGCAACAGGCGATGAACGCCCGGCCCAGGAGTGCCCCGCGCCGCGCAACCCCCCCCCCCCCCCCCCCCCCCCCGCCCTCCCGTCACCTGCGTAGATATAGATGTAGTACCAGGTGAGAGTAAGAAGATGGAGGTGGTTTGGGACAACGTGAAGTGGAGAGAAGGTTGGTAAGGCATGGGGAAGCTGTTGGAGTGGAAGGGCCAGGTGAGGTAAGGAGATGGAGGTGGTTTGGGCACGTGAAGGAAGAAGGTGGTTATAGCTGTGATTAAATAGGGAATGACCGTCACATATTGGCCATCTGTAATGCCAGCTTTGGCACCAGTTAAAGCAGAGTTTTTCTGGAATTTTAAAGACAGACTCAAAGAAAACGCTCGCACAACTCTCCGTATGGTGCAGAGACTCGCTTTTATTATGCCTGACGTAAGTAAAGCCTGGGTTCGTATACTTTTATTTGTTGTGTATTTACATTATATTGTTAAGATAATAGCAGCGAACGGGAGAAAAATAGAGATGGAGGTGACCAACACAACTATAGTCTATTCACTTAAGCCTGGATTCCTGGGCTGGGAGCTGCTCGATGCCTAGCCGCGTTTGTAAGGACGTCGCTGATTGGCTGATAGACTCGGGCTGGGTGGCGATGGTGGTGGTACTTGCCTACCTCAACCCAAAACCCTTGCGTTGCCTCAGAAAAATATTCATATTCTTGGCTTTACTCACCTCTTACAACAAGATAGGCCTATTTTGTTTGCATCAGTAAATCAGGCAGTGATTGTTCAACAACAACACGCCATTCATAACTCAATAGGGTAAAAAATAAAGTCATGACTGACTATCACAAGAGTAGGCGGACTTTTAGGTTTTCAGTGCATTGAAATGTTGTACTCCTACCCGATATTACCAAGCTACCAGATGATATTTATAAAAGCTGATCCTACCATCGGGTTCATAATACATAGCTGCATATCATGAGCATAAAAAAATTACACTAAGACTACACTAATATTAAGATAATTGAAGGAAAGTAAAAGAGTGTATAAACATTTTTTCTTGCTTATTTTGCTTCAACTCGCTGTAACTCCATAAGTTTTGTCGCATTCAATTTTCAAGAACTGTTTCAAAATCCTTATACTTTTCCGCTACCTGTGGTATGTAGCACGTACCAATAAGGAAAAGAGTAGGTGGTCAAAATGGCTAAGAAAGTTAAACTGTTTCAAACTGGTGCCGTGACGGGTGGAGCCTCTGATAGCTCTCCTGAGAAAAAGTCTCTCCTGTATAGGAGCAATGCTCACCCGTCACTGTGCCAGTTTGCAGTAGTAGTTTAACTTTCTTAGCCATTTTGACCACCTACTCTTTTCCTTATTGGTACGTGCTCCATACCACAGGAAGCGGAAAAGTATAAGGATTTTGAAACAGTTCTTGAAAATTGAATGCGACCAAAATTTATGGAGTTACAGCGAGTTGAAGCAAACTAAGCAGAAAAATGTTTATACACTCTTTTACTTTCCTTCAATTATCTTAATATTAGTGAAGTCTTAGTGTAATTTTTTTATGCTCTTGATATGCAGCAATGTATTATTGAACACGATGATAGGCTCAGCTTTCATAAATATCATCTGGTAGTTTGGTAATATCGGGTAGGAGTACAACATTTCAATGCACTGAAAACCTAAAAGTCCACCTACTCTTGTGATAGTCAGTCATGACTTTATTTTTTACCCTATTGAGTTATGAATGGCGTGTTGTTGTTGAACAATCACTGCCTGATTCACTGATGCAAACAAAATAGGCCTATCTTGTGTAAGAGATGATAAAGCCAAGAAATATGAATATTTTTCTAAGGCAAGGAAAGGGTTTTGGGTTGCGCGAGGCAAGTACCCCCACCACGCCACCCAGCCCGAGTCTATCACCCAATAGCGACGTCCTTCAAACTCGTCTAGGAGCGACAGCCCCAAAATCCCTTAAGTGAATAGACTATGTCACTCTCCACAATGCCCAATTCACTGCACATACCTTTAGTGGCGTAGCTCGGGGGGGGGGGGCACTTCACCCCCCGTGTCTCCCAAAGGGAAACCTGTGCCCCCCCCCTCACTGGCCAATGGGTGCCGTATTATGTATAATGCTCTAATATCCCCACTGATCTACTTTAAAAAGCCCTTTTTAACCCTTCTATGTGGATCAGAGTGGCCCTTGAAATCCGCTTGCCTATACCCCCCTATTGATAGTACCTGCTAAAGCTTGCTACTACTGTAAAGCCGCTGCTAACAAAGCAATCCAAAACCTTAAAAAACCCCACAAACTACGTAAAAAAAAAAAAATATATCCTCCCACAAAACCTCTGCGACCTGTTCACGATTGAAGCACTAACGAAAACCCCTTTTAAAATAAACGTTAAAAAAAAACTACAAAACATACCCAAAACCCTTTTCTAAATCACTTTACTAACATTTTAAAACTTAGATAAAGTTCAGGTCATAACTATTGGTCAAAGGTCAACAGGTAAGGGTGTGGGAGGGATATAAGGGAAAGATTTAGTGTTTCGAAGCAATGTTGAGCTCTTTGAGTAATCCGGTACGAGCGACAGCCGAGAGCGAGCCAGCGATCGAGAAATGTACAGCTTACAAACTGAATTTATCAACTCTTGTGGCACTCTTTTACTGTCCGTATATATATTTTTTTTATTGTATGCTTCTTTATTTCCTGCCTTGACCTGCTTTCATATAATGTGAAAAAAAATACGTGCAGCACTGGCCATCGCCGCCACCAAGGAAGCTAGAGACAGCTTAATTCTCTAGCTTCCTTGGCCGTCACTCTGGCCCGGCACGCGTGGCAAGACTCCATCCATAGAGTATACAGATGAATCTCCAACCTCACCACCCAGACCTGCCAACCTGCCACCACATTCTAACATCAATATAACAATCGTTCCTGCTACTCCTCACATCAAGACTGGAGACTGTGACTCCCCGAAACATTAGAATCGACTCAAGCGGTAGAACAAGTGCCCGTGAGGTAAAAAAAAAAAAAAAACTTTACATCGAATCCTAAACAATGAATCCCTTAAACTCAGCAGTGTTTGTGAGCCACCGCTTGCATGCCCCACACGTGTCCTTAGGGAAGGGCATGACGCGAGGCAGGCAGGCAGGCAGGTGGACTGCAGGGCAGGTGGAGGAAAGAAATACATATAGTCCGGCAGATAAAACGCTCGATTCACAACCGAGAAGTCCCGGGTTCGATCCCCGGGCGGAGCGGAAACAGTTGGGCTGTTTCCTTAAAACCCGAGCCCCTGTCCACCCAGCAGTGATTGGGTACCGGGTGTTAGTCGGGGGTTGTACCCCCGNGAGTCCTAAGAAATTAAATGTAAAAAAGTTGTCATCATTTAAGACAACACAGATAGCTACCCAGCACAGGAGACATGACCTTCCAACTCATTGTGACCTTGACCTTTTATCGGACAATTATCAGTTTTGACTTGTCTTAACTTTTGCACTGAATTATTTCTCTCTCTCTCAATTCTGTTGTTTCGGTGATACGTGGTGCGCTGAGGTTCAAGTATATAGATGTTCTAGCTTGATTATGTAGCCTTTATCTTTATTTTAGAATCTTAGCTTTGTATTCACTCTGATGGGTGTTGTCTTTACGTATCTGTCTTGTATTGGTGATTGGATTTCCCCTACAGAGGAAACACTATATCATCCTGCGTCCTGCCTTTACTGATGGAACAGGAGCCAGGAATGCACTTGTACATTCTTGATGAAGGAGCGGCGAGGGCGCATCCGATGTCTTGGGTATGTCATAATCTAAGACGAGATTTGATTTGTGATTATAGATTATGAAGTTTGATATCATTTGAAAGTATTGTGTATCATTCACCACGGCTTGCAATGGTTCATGCACACTCTTACCTATTTAAGCCTATTGATTTTTCCTCATGTCCCTCAGGTGGGGTGGTTGAGGCGGCCTTCCGTGCCGGGCTGGCCTTCACCCTGGTCACGCTGCGGCTGCTCCTCCAGGGTGTCCCGCGCCGGGCCTCGCAGGACACAGCCGCCGCGAAGAGCATTGTGATCCTCCACCCGGCTGCCGGCAACATCACTGCGCTCTTCAAAGACGTTAGTACAAATGGTGTTATACAACATAGTATATAAATCCTGCACCGATAAATGTTCGAAATCTATAATAATATAAGCGAAAGTGTGTCTGTCTGTCTGTCTGTCTGTGTGTCCGCGATAGGTGCCGCCCCAGTGGCGCAATCCCATCATATGGCCAGTTTTGGAACCAGGTCGACCAGGGGAACATTTTTAAGGCCACTTTGGGGATGATCCGATCACTTTTATTTATTTTTTATTTTTAGTAGCCTATTAGCGAAAATTGTGAAGAAAAAAAGTGGGTTGCGAGAATTGAGAAAACCTTGATGTAGGGTGATGGGTAATGGGTGAGTGAATGGGTGGGGTGATGGGTAATGGGTTGGGGTGATGGGTGAGTGAATGGGTGGGGGGTGATGGGTTGGGGGTGATGGGTGATGGGTGAGGGAATAGGTGGGGGGTGATGGGTAATGGGTGAGTGAATGGGTGTGTGGTGATGGGTAATGAGTGATTGAATGGGTGTGTGGTGGTGGGTAATGGGTGAGGGAATAGGTGGGGGGTGATGGGTAATGGGTGAGTGATTTTTTTATTTTTTTATTTTTTATTTTTTTATATATATACATCACAGGGAACTGTCCAAGGGCACAACAAAAATGAGTAACACAAAGCCGCTTAGTTGCCAGTCCTTATAAAGAAGACAGTAAGAGAATACAATAAAAACAAAGGGTAGGCCAATTTAGTTCGGGAGGTGTCTTGTTACTCTTCTTTTGAAAAGATTTAAGTCATAGGAAAGTGGAAAAATAGAAACAGGAAGAGAGTTCCAGAGTTTACCAGTGAAAGGGATGAAAGAGTAAAGATACTGATTAACTCTTGCATTAGGAAGATGGACAGAATAGGGATGGGAATGAGTAGAAAGTCTTGTGCAGCGAGGCCGCGGGAGTGGGGGAGGCATGCAGTTAGCAAGTTCAGAAGAGCAGTGAGCATGAAAATAACGGTAGAAGAGAGCAAGAGAAGCAACATTGCGGCGGTGATTTAAAGATTGAAAACAGTCAGTCAGAGGAGAGGAGTTGATGAGACGAAAAGCTTTTGACTCATGTATGAATGAATGAATGGGTGTGTGGTGATGGGTAATGGGTGAGTGAATGGGTGTGTGGTGATGGGTAATGGGTGAATGAATGGGTGGGGGTGATTGGTAATGGGTGAGTGAATGGGTGTGTGGTGATGGGTAATGGGTGAGTGAATGGTGGGGGGTGATGGGTAATGGGTGAGTGAATGGGTGGGGGGAATACATACATTTCTACAGCCATGATTTCAGGAAAGTTAGAAGGGGCTATCTGGAGAGTCTGTGTTTGGTGGGCCGAAGGCCCACCAAACACAGGTGGTGGGCCGAAGGCCCACCAATAGCCCTCCGCAGGAGCTAGCCAAAAAGTCCGCCCGGAGGACGGCTTTGCGGCTAGTGACCCATAAATCTTACAGCAACAGTGCACTTCATGTCACCAGCACAGCCACGAGTAATGCACTGCTGTACTCGTGGTGCCAGTATACAGGCAATAAAGATGACAGCTCGGCGCGGCGGGAGATAATGCCATGCAATACGGGGCAATATTTCACCCACAGGTGTACGAAGGCTCGCTGCCAGATCCTAAATGGAAGTGGTTGGTGATGACGGAAGATATATCTGTCGGCCTTGAGCAGGTTCTTCACGAGGAAACACAGGTATTACTTTTATTTTTCTCTTTTTTCTCTTTATTTATGCACATGTATATATATGAACACATGAAGTGTTCGATAGCAACAGTTTCTTTAAAATATTGCGTCGTCGCGAACCTTTGTGTGGCTCCTGCAGGTCGCCTTGATGCAGCGGCAGCCGCGCGGCAGACACCAGCTGCTGACCTCCTATGTGGATGAACAAAGCCAAGTGAGGTGAGTGGATGGCGATGTGCGGAAGATTAGAGAAGAGGATAGGGAAGAGGATGAGTTTCCAAATGTAATTAATAGTATATGAAAAAAAGGAAAAATAACAGCTGAAAATATTAACTTCATTGGATTTATATAAGAATCGTCCGTCTGCAATCAGACCCTTGAGGAGTAACTATTAAAACGTGAATGATCGTAGGTAAGCATATAAGGTTTTTATAAAATTATATCATTTTCATGAAGGTTGTAAGAATAATTTGTGTGAAACAAAATCTTATTGATTACAAAATAAAACTAAATAGGGTCTGTTTACAACATCATATCCTTTTGAAATTATTTGGCACACGTAGTTCTGCACACTCAGTGACTTCATATAATATAAAAATCTGTTTATTGGCATTGAATAATAAATCAGATTTGTTTGTGAACATAAGAACATAAGAAAATAAGGAAGCTACAAGAGGCCGAGAGACCTACACTTGGTAGTTCCTGTTACTTAACACTACCTACATCCACCTTACATCCTAATTGAAAATGAAATTGTTTAGCCTTCTTTTAAAGCTCCCTAATGACTCCCTATTATCTTATGCTTAGTTTTGAGGAGGCTGGCAGCTGTCACTCCCGAGATGGCAGCGGGTGTGAGTGCACCATGCAGCGCCTCTCTTCCCTAGTCCTTGGAAACGTACCATAACTTTAAGGGGCGGCAGCTGCTCGTGGCCTCCGTGGACAACGTGCCCTACTTCCAGCTGCACCGCGCGCTGACGGGACGCTGGAGGCGGTCGGCGGCGTGGACTACAATGTCATTCACACCATCGGCCAATTCCTTAACTTTACGTAAGTCTGTTGATTTGAGGGCCTCCGCGTCCCAAGGGAATCATGCACCAGCCCGGCATAATTGTTGATGGCACCAAGGCTAAGGGAGGAAGGCTTCTCTCTCGGCTTTGGATGGCACCATATAACACTATTTCAACCCTTCCTCTAGCAGTTGAATGTGGAGATGACCCCCTTCCGGCACTGGAAATAACTTAGTTCCAGTGCCCTATTTCCTATTAACCAATTTTTACCTATTTCCTTTTTAAATTACTGAATCTAATGAATCTACTGAATATAAATCGGGTTGTCTTCCTACGCAGCATACAGGTGGTGGAGCCCGAGGACCGGGCTTGGGGCGCCCTGCTCCCCAACGGCAGTGTGAACGGCATGGTGGGTCTGGTGGCGCGTCGCGAGGCCCACGTGGCGCTTAATGAACTGACCATTACAGGTGACTAATCATCATCATCATTAAGTACTATACTCCTAATGGAAACCAAGCAAACATGAATAAGTGAAGCTCCTGAGTGACGGTGCTTGGTTATGTTTGGTTCTGGAGGGTCATATGTATCCTACTACCAAAGTATGCAAAGTCTATTGCTACTCTGTATACTACTACGCGTCCTTAAAAGCTCAACGATTAGGAAAACAACGCTCAACGCTCTTGTCATCTTATCGAAACAAAGCCGCATGAATGAGTGAGTGTGTGAGTGACGGTGTTTGGTTATGTTTGTTACTAGAGGGTCACATGTATACTACGCGTCCTTAAAAGCTCTTCGTTTAGGAAAACAACGCTCTGTAATTAATCCTAGTGTGAGAGGGCTGGCTGTCAGATGATTCTTAAAGGGGAGAGTATAGGTATGGATCCGGACCTGGGATTCACGTTTTGCGTCCTAATTCAATATTTTCGTTTGACTTTTTCATTCCTGGCATAAAGATAGAAAATAGTATATTCATGCTTCAGTTTGTTTTTGAGTCGATTCAAAGGAATATAATGGGTCTATAGTACACTTCTTTATTGTTTTTTTACTATGTACATATTTTCATCACTCGTACTTGATTAATTATTTATGTTATATATTATGCACTTTACATACTCACTACTCCTTACTAAACCTACTATACTAACCTATACTACCTACTCAGCTTCTTATTCTAAACTGCCCCTTGCCTGCGTCCTGCCCGGGCCTCTCCCTCTCAGTGCTGCGGAGTCAGTGGTGGACTTCACGCAGCCCTACATCACGGAGGGCACTGCACTGGTGTCACGCACGCCAGGGGAAAGGGAACGCTCGCTGGCCGTCTTCTCGCCCTTCTCTCTGCCCGTAAGCTGCCTCTGTATCACGTTTGTCATTGTAATCGTCATTATTACCATACAAGTTTTTTCGCTTTTAGCTTCGTAGAAGACCAGACCTGAAAAGAAGAAAAAATGTTACCATTGTGAGGAAAAAAATATCAGTAAAATATACAAGTATATGATGCTCTTCCACCATCCATTTAACATAGTTCCGATTTTTATATGAAATTTGTTATGGAAATTACTGTTTAAATTTAAGAAAACCACTTCTTTTATCAACAGCTGTGGACACTGCTTATCACAGTGACCTTGATTATGGGGCTCTTCAGCTTCTTGGTGAGCCAAGGTCATGAGTGTTCAGCCGGCCAGCCTGCCTCGCCCCGCCAGGCTGGGGTCACACGCAGGTCATCACCGGTGGTAACAGTGTCATCGGGAACACCACACACCACACCAGCAGCAGCATGGGACACGCTCTCTTCGTGTGTTGTGACTCCATTACATCATCATGTCGGAGTAAAGGCATTTGGACCATCAAGCAGATCACTGTCCGGTATTGTTTCACAT
>JACEEZ010000881.1:140496-164221 GCA_016584305.1 Chionoecetes opilio | reverse complement strand
TTCACTCACTATCGCAATCAAGGTTCACCACAGACTAGAGGACGGCCCAAGCACATCCTCAGCAGCTCAGAGTGATGAGTCGCAGCCCAAGAAGGTCCAACAGCTGTGACCTTCTACGTGCGGACAGGAGCATGGTTCGCACACTCAGAATGTGTCCTCCTCTCGCTGATGGCGACTCAGAGTGAGGACGACCGCAGGTTCGCCGTGACCCAGATTTTGAAGCTGAGGGCTGGCGAGGAGTATGGGGACACCAGTGTAAGACCTCGCATCACACCCAAGCTGAACTTGTCAGCCACCAGCTTGCAGACACTGATCAGCTGGCAGCCTGGCCAGGTGCACGAGCCGGCATTCACCTGTTCACTGTCCGGGGATCAGATCCAGGAGATCCTGGTCAAGCCGTACGAGGTTCCGGAGTTCTCTATCCACACTCAGAGCACCGAAAGAGTCGTGAAGCAGGTGACAGAGGCTGCGGCAGCAGTGGTGGGGCAGCAGGCCAGAGACGGGTTCATCCGGGCTCGGGCCCACCACCGGGAGACCATGCCCTGCTTCAGGTCTAAGAAGGACATGATGGACACGTTCTAGGCCAATGTAGAGGCTGTGACACTGTGATGTAGTGCCTGATGAACCAACTGATCAGAAAGAGCTTACCACGCTAGTCATTTGGAACTCATATTGGTGCATGATGCAATAAACAGGACCAACCGGACACTGCGTACTCATTTAAGCATTATTCGATAAGGGTGCAATATGAAAGTGCGATTTTGCATAGTAAGAATTGCTCAATGCAAAAATGGAAGGAGATAAAATCGTCTTAGAATTCCATTTTACATAGGAAATTGGCATGCCAAAGTAGAGAAAAAGAAATTTTGTTATACGGCGTACCCTACTCCCTACACCTGCTGCTGGTATCATCCCTTGAAGGCCTTCTGGAGACGTGGTCTCTGGCTGGCTGGCTGGGAAATTGGACCAGCACAGGGCTCTGTCACGCCGGACTAGAACTCTCCTGGGGAGAGACAAGGATAGGTATGTCAGGAGTATCGCTGAGGATGTCGAGGGTCATTTGAAAGCTAATGACATCCGACCCGCCTACCGAGCCCTGAAGAAGCTCCGTTCCAAGTCTCCTTCTCGGGCGAGTGGTATTCGAACAGCAGATGGGCGCCTCGTGTCGGACATGGATGGGCAGATGACTCGTTGGGCTGAGTACTTTGGGCAGTTGTTCACGGTGGACCCTCCAACTGAGCAGCTTCACACCACTGGGTTACAGGCAGTGGATGCTGATCCTCCCATTGACGAAACCGCACCCTCTCTTGACGAAGTCAGAGGCTGTAGCAAAGTTGAGGGGTGGAAAGGCAGCTGGTGTTTGTAATATCAGTGCGGAGCTCCTCAAAGCTAGGGGCGATGCCATGATCCGTGGGTTGCATGCTGTCCTGACTGCCGTGTGGCAATCAGGTACCATTCCTCCTGACTGGAAAAGGGGGCTGGTCGTCCCTCTCTGTTAAGGGAAAGGGGACCGTCAGGACTGCAACAATTACCGTGGTATTACACTGCTCAGCGTGCCAGGCAAGGTGCTTGCCCATCTATTTTTTTTTTTTTTTTTTTTTTTTTTTTTTTTTTTTTTACATCACAAGCAACTGGCCAAGGGCACAACAAAAATGGGTAACACAAAGCCCGCTTAGTTGCCAGTCCCTATAGAGAAGACAGTAAGTGAATAAAATAAAACCAAAGGGGTAGGCCTATTTAGTTCGGGAGGTGTCTTGTTACTCTTCTTTTGAAAAGATTTAAGTCATAGGAAAGTGGAAAAATAGAAACAGGAAGAGAGTTCCAGAGTTTACCAGTGAAAGGGATGAAAGAGTAAAGATACTGATTAACTCTTGCATTAGGAAGATGGACAGAATAGGGATGGGAATGAGTAGAAAGTCTTGTGCAGCGAGGCCGCGGGAGTGGGGGAGGCATGCAGTTAGCAAGTTCAGAAGAGCAGTGAGCATGAAAATAACGGTAGAAGAGAGCAAGAGAAGCAACATTGCGGCGGTGATTTAAAGATTGAAGACAGTCAGTCAGAGGAGAGGAGTTGATGAGACGAAAAGCTTTTGACTCAACCCTGTTTAGGAGAGCTGTATGAGTGGATCCTCCCCAAACATGTGAGACATACTCCATAAATGGGCGGATAAGGCCCCTGTAGAGAGCAAGCAATTGGGAGGGAGAAAAAAAAGGACGCAGACGCCACAGCACACCTAACTTCTTAGAAGCTGTTTTAGCAAGAGATGAGATGTGAGATTTCCAGTTCAGATTTTTAGTAAAGGATAGTCCTAGAATGTTCATTGTAGAAGAAGGAGACAGTTGAGTGTCATTGAAGAAGAGGGGATAGCTATCTGGTAGGTTTTGTCGAGTAGATAGGTGAAGAAATTGGGTTTTTGAGGCATTGAACAAAACAAGGTTTGCTTTGCCCCAATCAAAATAATAGAAAGATCAGAAGTTAAGGCCTCCGTGGCATCTCTCCGTGAATCACTTAGTTCCTGTTGAGTTTGGACGTCTAATAAACGACGTTGAAAAATGCAGGGTAGAATCATCAGCGTAGGAGTGGATAGGGCTTTGAGTTAGACTTAGAAGATCATTAATGAATAATAGAAAGAGAGTGGGTGATAGGACAGAACCCTCGGGAACACCACTATTGATAGATTTAGGAGAAGAACAATGTCCGTCTACAGTAGCTGCAATAGAACGGTTTGAAAGGAAACTTAAAATGAAGGTACAGAGAGAAGGATAGAAACCGAATGAGGGTAGTTTGGAAATTAAAGATTTGTGCCAGACTCTATCAAAAGCTTTTGATATGTCAAGGGCAACAGCAGAAGTTTCACCGAAACCCCTAAAGGAGGATGACCAAGATTCAGTTAGGAAAGCTAGAAGATCGCCAGTAGATCGCCCTTTACGGAAACCGTACTGACGATCAGATAGAAGATTGTGAGCAGATAGATGCTTAAGAATCTTCTTATTAAGTATAGATTCAAAAACTTTAGAAAGGCAGGAAGTCAAAGCTATAGGACGGTAGTTTGAAGGATTAGAACGGTCACCCTTCTTAGGAACAGGTTGGATGTGAGCAAACTTCCAGCAAGAAGGAAAGGTGGAAGTAGATAGACATAGACGGAAAAGTTTGACCAGGCAAGGTGCAAGCACAGAAGCACAGTTTTTGAGAACAATAGGAGGGACTCCGTCAGGACCGTAAGCCTTCCGAGGATCTAGGCCAGAAAGGGCAAAGAAAACATCATTCCGAAAGATCTTAATGACAGGCATAATAAAGTCAGAGGGTGGAGGAGAAGGAGGAACAAGCTCTTCATCAGCCAGAGTGGAATTTTTAGCAAATGTTTGAGCGAAGAGTTCAGCTTTAGAAGTAGATGAGACAGCTGTGGAGCCATCTGGGTGAAGCATAGGAGGGAAAGATGAAGAAGAAAAATTGTTAGAGATGTTATTAGCAAAATGCCAGAAGTCACGAGAGGAATTTGATTCAGAAAGATTTTGACATTTTCTATGAATTAAAGTTTTTGCTAAGCTGAAGTAAAGATTTGGCATGATTACGGGCAGAAATATAAAGGGCATGAGTTTCAGGAGACGGATGCTTACGGTACCGTTTGTGAGCCACCTCTCTATCTCGGACAGCATGAGAACAAGCAGAGTTAAACCAAGGTTGACGGGCTTTAGGATTAGAGAAAGTATGTGGAATGTACGCCTCCATGCCAGAGACTATGACCTCAGTTATGCGCTCTGCACAAAGAGATGGGTCTTTGACATGGAAGCAGTAATCATTCCAAGGAAAATCAGAGTAGTACTGCCTTAGGTCTTCCCACTTAGCTGAGTTGAAGTGCCAGAAGCACCTCCGCTTAGGTGGGTCCCGAGACGGTACCGGAGCGATAGGACAGGTTACAGAAATAAGATTGTGATCGGAGGAACCCAACGGAGAGAATAGTTTCACAGAGTAAGCAGAAGGGTTAGTAGTTAGGAAAAGATCAAGAATGTTGTCAATTGCTGACACGGATCCGCAGTCATCTGCTGAAGCATCAGAGACCTCAGCAGTCTGGGTTCACGCCTGGTAAGTCAACAACGGGCTATAAAATAGTGAGGTGATATAATATTGTGAGAGATATATGGCTATAATATAGTGAGGATATATATGGATGCACTTATTCACCCATATGGGTGCAACAAATGCACCTTTAGGGGTGTAACTTTGTACCTTTAAAGGTGCAAATGCTGCACCTACGCTCAAAAGTGCAGTTATTGCACCTTCTGGAGGGGTGCAAAATTGCACCCTATTGTACAAATAGGGTGCAATTTGCACCCTTCCAGAAGGTGCAAAAACTGCACCTCTGCACCTCCAGGAATGCAATTATAATTATATGTCCTTTATGGATCTTTAAGGGAAGAATTCACGATGTCATAATTTTTGATGGCAAATTGGAGTAACTTTCTATCGAAAATTATGATATCATGAATTCCTCCTTTTAAAAAAAAGATCCGTAAAGAACATAAAATTGCATTCTTGAAGTTGAAGTTGTTGCTGCAAGAGGGACATGTACACAAACAGCTTCTCCGATGCCCTAATCAATGTAATGTGGAAGTTCCTGCCAAAGGAAGTATAAGTACTTCTCAAAATTAAAGCAAGGATCTTAATAAACCAGCATTCATGTTAACATTGTCTACTTTACTTGTCTTTAAAGCGAAAAATATGTATTAAAGTAAAACTAACAGGATTAAGTTAATAAGGATATTATACATGATTATAGAAATTCATCTTTATTAAAGCTGAAACAACTTGAGATTAGAAAAAAAATACAATGCTAGATTAATGTGTACATGTTTACAGGGTAGTTATGAATGACAATCTACTTAGTTCGCGATTTGTCCTTCAACGCTAAAAGATCAGGGGGATGGAAATATATTTCCGATACTTATCTTTACAAGCTGACACAAATTACGTTATTTATTGCACTCTTAACACAAAATATATGAAAATTGAACCATGGAAATAATTCATATACACAGCGCGCCAAAATATTGTTCGCGACATCATAACACAGCGCTTCCATACGGGAATTCAGAAAATGTACTCTATGGCAGCCTACTGACTTCCGAGAGAGATATCTTACATATGGCAGCTTGTTTAAGGCACGGGCAGTCCATCAAGACCGTTGAGGAATGTTCAGATGCCACTTGTCAATTATAGACGAAGCATTTTAAAAGGTATCGCCTTCCTTCCCGCGAGTAATTTGAACAGACGCGCATTGGTATAACTATCATTATTTTCATAATGGGTGGCAAGAAAGACCTAACAAAGGAGCAAATTAAAGTTATTGTATCGCTACACAAGGCAGAGAGGCCAGTGGAAGAAATATCAAGGATTGTGGATGTTACGAGGAAATTTGTGCATAAGTGGGTGGAGAGTTTCGGGGTGGCGTGGCGGGGTGGCGACAGCCGCGACACCGTAACATTATAAGTGGCCAAGGCGAGGATGTAAAAGTCATATCGCAATATTTTTCTTGCTCGCATTTGAGGATGGGCATCCACTTGACGTGTCATGACATTTAGGGTGCTTGCTGATGTTTTACATCCTCACCCTGGCCACTTATAACGTTACGGTTTCGCGGCTGTCGCCACCCCGCCACGCCACCCCGAAACTCTCCACCCACTTATGCACAAATTTCCTCGTAACATCCACAATCCTTGATATTTCTTCCACTGGCCTCTCTGCCTTGTGTACTCACAAAGAAAACGTGATTATGCCCAATTGGGCGGCCGCCAAATTCAAAAGGGTGGGCAAATTTTTCTGCCGGTGAAATCTGGCAACTCTACTTTACCTGAGAATGACCCAGGGGTCACACATAGGCTCAGTGACCCAGTGACTAGCATGGAAGGTGAAGGTACTGACAGGTTTCTCCCTATCGCGGCCAGAGAGATTAGAGAGGAAGACCCTTGCGGCCTGTTTTCTGTGAACGAGCTGTACCATGGATTCCATAAACCTCAACGCTTTTCATCTTGCAAGTAAAATCATAGAATAACCACAAGACTTTAGCCAAAAAAAATATTTTTAGCGGCTGCACAAATATATGGTATACATAGATATACATTCACGTTTGTTTAGCGACTATAAGAATTCTGGCAAAAGTCCCGCGTACACAGATATATTGTCACACTGGTATCCGCAGTTTACGGGTTAAGCTACTTTTTTGTAATTTTATGGCTAACAGATCATTTCATATAGCAAAGGAAAAATCTGGGTGTGAAGGGGTTAATCGGATGTGTCGTGACGCTGTCGTAGCGTGTCGTGCTGCAGTCGCCGACGAAAAAAGCGTTAACCATTGGCAGTTGGCGTGGGCAGCGAAGTGACAACACTGGTCCGTAGCCTTTTGAGTGTACATAATAAAGGGACGTGACTCTCTCTTTATCTCTCTCTCCAAATATAACAAAAGCTAATAAACAATTATATAGAATCGACTTAAAACACTGATAATAATAATAATATTAATAATAATAATAATAATAATAATAATAATAATAATAGTGGTAGTAGAATATGTGGTAGTAGTAGTAGTGATATGCGTCGGTCGTGGGGGCGTCGTAGGGGATTCGTAGTGCATCCCCCGAACGCAACACGAGTCGTGTTGCGTTCATGGCTGACAAAAATCCATTATATTTCAAAATTGAAGACTCGTACGTAGCTCCGTCGCCTCGCGGTATTGTCACGTTCTTCAGAACGTCACGACCAGTCGTGAGCAGAGCAGACTCGTCAAGGAATCGTGCCAGTCGGGAGGTGTGGGACACGACTTTTAGTCGTGGCGCGGTCACCCCTTGAGTCGTGTATGTGTGACAGGGGCTTTACCGATGCAGATTTGTGTTTTTTTAAAGAAGAACCCAGGTCAGGAAGTTAGGACAAGTTTATAACCCTTCAGCAAAAATCCAGGAGGGGCCACAGCCTCCCCTTGTTTAAAAAGTTAGGTTAACTCCAAAGATTCCGAAGCTAACCTTCTGACCTGGGGAGGGATTAAAAACTAAAATAACTATAAATTTATATTAGTAAATTCTATTAGATCCCCCACTATTCAGGTAAATTGTCTTATTTACCTAACCTTAACCTAGAACTAAACAAAATGGCAATTAATATTTGTCAAAAACTGGGCCAGCCGGATATAATGGACGAGAACTGCCGCCGTTTACCACTAAAGTTTTTAACATATTTTTTTTGCTGTGCAGTATAAACCCACTTCAGCGTAACCTTAACAACGTATATGTAATGAGGCGGAATCTTCTTTAAGAAGAATTGAGTTACAGCTACCCTCTCACTCACCCGCTAACCAGCGGGCAGGGATCGCCCTTCTCTTGCGACTCACCCAGAAAGCCCCCACCCATCACACTCTCTCGGTTAAACCCACCCTTTACCCAACTCCGGCCAGGGCACAAGGAAACACCATTTTCCTTTTCGCCTTGCTTTACTAACACAAACCTGCACATTAGGCCAAAAACCCAATGGCTTACACAACACCATTGCACAACCCTGCACCCACTACACCACACTGCACATTAGGCCAAAGATCCAATGGCTTACACAACACCATTACACATCCCTGCACCCACTACACCACACTGCTCATTAGGCCAAAGACCCAATGGCTTACACAACACCATTACACACCTGCACCCACTACACCACACTGCACATTAGGCCGAAGACCCAATGGCTTACACAACACCATTACACACCCCACCACCCACTACACAACACTGCACACTAAGCCAAAGACCCAATGACTTACACCATTACACACACCACCACCCACGCTCTGACGCTAACACTAGCAGCCAGGCAACACAACACCACACCACACACGCTCTGACGCTAACACTAGCAGCCAGGCAACACCACACCACACCACAGTGCTCTGACGCTAACACTAGCAGCCAGGCAACACCACACCACCACCACACTGCTCTGACGCTAACACTAGCAGCCAGGCAACACTACACCACACTGCTCTGATGCTAACACTAGCAGCCAGGCAACACAACACCACACCACACACGCTCTGACGCTAACCCTAGCAGCCAGGCAACACCACACCACACCACACTGCACTGACGCTAACCCTAGCATCCAGGCAACACCATAGCACACCACACTGCTCTGACGCTAACACTAGCAGCCAGGCAACACCACACCACACCACACTGCTCTGACGCTAACACTAGCAGCCAGTCAACACCACACTGCTCTGACGCTAACACTAGCAGCCAGGCAACACCACACCACACCACACTGCTCTGACGCTAACATTAGCAGCCAGGCAACACCACACCACACCACACTGCTCTGACGCTAACTCTAGCAGCCAGGCAACACACCACCACACGCAGGCTTACCTTCACACGGGACCCCGTGAGGCAGCCACTCACACTATACACAGCACACCCTGCCGCCCATCCTGGCAGCCAGGCACCACACCACCACACACAGGACCTACCTTCACACCAGGCTCACCACACCAGCTCACCACCACGCCAGACTCACCACCGTGAAGCGACCAGCTCCACCACCCACGCCAGGTTTGGTTTTTGACAAGGCTTAAGTACCTTTAGTGCTTTGACCGCCTTCACCGATAACATCTACTCTGCCTTGGATGCTCAACATACAATGCTCACTATTTATATAGACTTTGCTAAAGCTTTTGATACAGTGAAACATGATATCTTACTACAAAAATTGAGACATTATGGTATACGTGGCATCATACATGACTGGTTTAGAGACTACCTCACCGGTAGAACCCAAAGTACAAAATTTCAGAATTGTCTATCTATACCTCAACATATTCAGTACGGAGTCCCTCAGGGTAGTGTCCTCGGTCCCATTTTATTCCTTATCTATATAAATGATCTCCCAAATGTATTTATAAATTTAAAAACAATACTTTTTGCTGATGACTCTACTTTATTCATTACTGGTGCAGACCCTACATCCTTGATAGAAACAGCCAACCAAGACCTATACAAATTTTATAAATGGTGTTTGAGTAATAGACTAACCGTCAATTTAAACAAAACGTATTATATGCTCTTTACCAACAAGGCGACTAAAATTCTTCCTACTCTGTTATACAACAACAATGTCATCAACAGAACTAACCAACACAAACTACTAGGTTTAACTTTTGATGATAACAAATCCTTTAAACCACACATTAATGAATTATGTCTTAAATTGTCTAGAATCGTACTTTGATCATACTCACCCTTTATTTAAGAATATGAACATCTTGAAATTATTTGACATAAACAAATTACAGATTGGAATATATATGCACAAATTAGTTACTGGTGGTCATTATATTAACTTGCTCCCTCAACATAACTACCCCACCCGCAACTGTGAACACCTCCTTGTACCACAACATAACCTGACAGTTTTTCAACACTCACTAGCCTACTCTGGTCCCAAGATATGGAATAATATACCTGACTCTGTTAAGACCGTACCAACATTATGTTCATTTAAAAGGCAATACAAAAAGTATTTATTGTCCCAAGACTGACAAGATATTTGTTCTAATATTTGTTCTAATATATTTCCAATGATGGTCATGTAGATTTATTATAGTGCCAACAATACATTTTATTAGCATTCTACAAATGAATTTTTAAGCAATTGTCTATGTATTTCTCCTGTTTTTTGTTTTGTTTTGTTTTTTTGTTTACCTTGTTTTTCTTTTTTTTTCTTTTTTTTTTCTTCTTCTTTTATGTAATTGCTACTGACGTCCTAGATAAACTTGTTTGTAAACTACAGAGATGCTGCCCGAATAGCCGTATGGCTTCGTATGGGCTGCTTACACAAATTATGTTATATAACTTTATTAACGTATGTATTATGGTAAGCATATTAAAGTGTTTCAAGTGTTTCAAGTGTTTCAGCCACGGCTCCCTTCACTCTCCGCCCCGCGGGCCCGCCCGCACAACAACAAAGGCCCCCTCGTGTGTCCCTACCACACTCCCGCCAATTCTTGCCGCCCCCTTTCCTCTCCCTTTCACCGCGAAGTTTAAATCCATATTTGCACTTCTTACACTCAACCTCCCAAAAGGTGTGCATGCCCCTATGCACACATTCACCATAACCAATAAACTCCGTAACACAAAATTCTCAAATACAATACCCTATGTACATTCCACAACGAAAACTCCACATCCCCGGCCATCACAATCAGGCCTCACAACTCCTTCTACTTAGGCTACTCCTAATACTGGACTCAAGCAGTAGTTGTTACCATTTTCAACCCAAGAGGTGTGACGAACTACGCTCTGCTACCAACTCTAATGAGGCGGAATCTTCCTTAAGAAGATTCGAGAATACAGCTACCCTCTCACTCACCCGCTAACCAGAGGGCAGGGCTCGCCCTTCTCCTGCGACACACCCAGAAAACCCCCACCCGTTACACTCTCCCGGTTCAACCCTCCCTTTACCCAACTCCGGCCAGGGCACAAGGAAACACCATTTTCCTTTTTGCCTTACTTTACTAACAGAAACCTGCACATTAGGCCAAAAACCCAATGGCTTACACAACACCATTACACAACCCTACACCCACTACACCACACTGCACATTAGGCCAAAGACCCAATGGCTTACACAACACCATTACACATCCCTGCACCCACTACACTACACTGCACATTAGGCCAAATACCCAATGGCTTACACCCCACCATTACACACCCCACCACCCACTACACAGCACTGCACACTAGGCCAAAGACCCAATGGCTTACACCATTACACACTCCACCACCCACGCTCTGACGCTAACACTAGCAGCCAGGCAACACAACACCACACCACACACGCTCTGTTGCTAACCCTAGCAGCCAGGCAACACCACACCACACCACAGTGCTCTGACGCTAACACTAGCAGCCAGGCAACACCACACCACCACCACACTGCTCTGACGCTAACACTAGCAGCCAGGCAACACCACACCACACCACACTGCTCTGACGCTAACACTAGCAGCTAGGCAACACAACACCACACAACACACGCTCTGACGCTAACACTAGCAGCCAGGCAACACCACACCACACCACACTGCTCTGACGCTAACACTAGCAGCCAGGCAACACCACACCACACCACACTGCTCTGAGGCTAACAATAGAAGCCAGGCAACACCACACCACACCACACTGCTCTGACGCTAACACTAGCAGCCAGGCAACACCACACCACACCACACTGCTATGACGCTAACACTAGCAGCCAGGCAACACCACACCACACCACACTGCTCTGACGCTAACCCTAGCAGCCAGGCAACACCACACCATAACCACACTGCTCTGATGCTAATCTAGCAGCCAGGCAACACACTACCACACACAGGCTTACCTTCACACGGGACCCCGTTAGGCAGCCACTCACACTATACACAGCACGCCCTGCCGCCCATCCTGGCAGCCAGGCACCACAACACCACACACAGGCTTACCTTCACACCAGGCTCACCACACCAGCTCACCACCACGCCAGACTCACCACCGTGAAGCGACCAGCTCCACCACCCACGCCAGCCACGGCTCCCTTCTCTCTCCGCCCCGCGGGCCCGCCCGCACAACAACAAAGGCCCCCTCGTGTGTCCCTACCACACTCCCGCCAATTCTTGCTGCTCCCTTTCCTCTCCCTTTCACCGCGAAGTTTAAACTCAAATTTGCACTTCTTACATATATACATATTAAAAACAATTATATAGTTGTCTAATAGCCCATACCGTGAAGTCCTTTTCCATTTTTGTCCATCACCCACCCGTTAGGAGGTTAGGTTAATTCGGTTAGGGTAATAATCTTCCCATTGAGTCGAGTGGCTGGCGGGCATATGGACGAATGGAAGGAAAGGCGAGACACACTTGTTTTCGTACAATTCCGCCCCTTCCCTGTTATCTGAGACAACGGATAAGTTTTTCCGTCAAAGTTTTAGTGCTTATTTTGATGGATACATTGTTATCAATGGAAACGGCGACCCTAAGATTTGGTAATAAAAAAATATAAAAGTTTCCGGAAAAAACTGTCTCCGTCAGAAAAAGCACCAATTTTTCAATTTCAATTAGCAATAGCCCTAATGGGTGAGTGAATGGGTGGGGGGTGATGGGTAATGGTGAGTGAATGGGTTGGGGGTGATGTGAATGGGTTGGCGTTAATACATACATTTCTACATCCATGATTTCAGGAAAGCTAGAAGGGGCTATCTGGAGAGTCTGTGGTTGGTGGGCCGAAGGCCCACCAATAGCCCTCAGCAGGAGCTAGCCAAAAAGGCCGCCCGGAGGGCGGCTTTGCGGCTAGTATAATAATATAAGCGAAAGTGTGTGTGTCTGTCTGTCTGTCTGTCCGCGATAGGTGCCGCCCCCAGTGCCCCAATCCCCTCATATGGCACAGTTTTGGAACCCATCTAAACAGACTTGATGAGGTCAAGCTTCTCCTGTGGTAGCTTTGCAAGGTAGAGCTGCTGCTCGCTGTGTGGTGCAGGTTCCTCCTCCTTGGCTTCTACCCGCTTCACCCAGCACCAGGAAGGCTTGGCTTCTCCCTTGGGGCAGAGAGCGTGCTTATTGTTTTCCTTGGCGCTGAGGTGGAAAAAGCTTGCCCATATTGCCTCATCACAGTCTCACTGGTGTTTATATTATTACGGATGGCCATGCCATGACCATGGCCATGCACAGGGCCATGCCCATGCCATACCATGGGCTGCACAGAAAACGCGCGCTCCCGTTGTGTCAACAGGCCACATTCCGCGCGGGGGGTCTTTAAATGGGTCTTTAAAGAAGTTTTGTGATTATCTGATAATCATAATAGTCTCTCCACGTTTTCCTCTAGGCAACAGCTTTCTCTGATGGGAGTTTTAAGAAAACTATAGTTTTGAACCATAAATTCGATGAACGCCCCCCTTAAGGGCTCTTGCTGCCGCATACAAAATCCACGAGCCACCTTAGCTTCCTGGTTGGTGGGGATTCTTGTATAATTTTTCCATTTTTTTTTCGATGGGGACAACGGACCCGTTTACTGACACCTAAACTTATTAAAACACCTGAAGTATCCTGAAGCCTTGGATGCAATATAGGCTACATATTACTGTACCCATATTTTTTTTGCTGAAAAAATGCACCATAAAATAAATATATGTCTTTTTTGTGGCCAAAATATCACCAGGCAGCTGAACGCGCTGTGCTTGGTTGTGACGTTGGTTACTCGTCTCTTCAGTCTCAGATCTCGCCCAGCTGATCGGCTCTTTATGGTATCAGCACACCGTCAGTACCTATCCATTCAACATATATCAGATAAAAAAAACATATGCTTGTTTTGTGTCAATGTGCAAAAAAAACACATTTGAAAAACCAGAGAATGTGTTCATAACTATGCCTAAAGACTAGAAAAAAACGAAACATAGTCCAGCGGATAAGTGGATAATCATGCACTTTATGATAAAAGCATGAAACTTGATACACTGTTAGTATACATCATAATGCATATATTAAAGATCGGAGACATTCTGGATCTGTTCTGTGTCGGGCAGGCACCGGGAAAATGGCCCCCCGCGATTCTGAATAAATATTTGTAAATCATATCACACGACTCAGGTATCGCACATACATAAGAAAGGCATGCCAATTTCTGTTTTAGACCCTGATAAATCAATCAGGACCACTAATGTGATCCCATAATTATGTTTTAGTGCCATGTTTTAGGGAGAAATGAAATTTTGTTTAAATTAAAATAGAATAACAAACAGGTTATATAACAGGTTCATAACTCAACAAATGTAATTTATTTCAGAAAACACTATTAATAAATTACAAGGAACTCACCTTGAGCATTACATAGATGTATAGTCTTTTGTTCATACATTTATCATTTCCCTGGGACCAGGATCAGCACAGGGCTGGTCCTGGTTCCCAGCCAGCCGGGCAGCGCGACTCTCCTCGATTTTCTCCAGCGTCTCCGTCGAGACAAAACACGCCTTGACCTCGGGCACTCCCCAATACACTCCTTGACAGCCTGTAGAGTTTCACTTCTGAAGATATCCCACAGTTCTCAGGGATGTCAATTTTCCGCGGATTCGCGGATTTCCGAGTATTTTATTGCCAGCTGGGTCATTTCTGTGAATCGTGTAGATTCGGGTTAAAATTTGGGGGGGGGGTTGTACATAGTTGCCTAGCCCACAGCCGAACCTGACCCTGGCCACTGATCCAGCATAGACCATAAAACATTTTTTGGCTGCCTAGCGGGAAGTTAATACTAGGCTGCCGATATCTCCTGACTCCACTGCTACAAGTTTGCTCAGGAGGCAGTATGTTGGGGGTGGAATACAGCAGTCCACAGCCAGTATGTTGGGGGTGGATTACAGCAGCCACAGCCAGGTGAGACAGCTCTGGTGATCCAGGGGTCTGGTATCGATTGGCACACTGCCCTCACTGTGTCAAGTTTGTAGGCTCCAGGCCTGGAGAGTTCAATGCAGGGATGCCACAGCAGGAGGCAAGCCAGATTGGCCAGAGGGTATATACTCAATATAGTATGGCTAGAGATATATACATATACACAAATTGTGGACACAAAACAGACAAAATTGAGACCAGAAATGATTATAGATATAACCAAGGACCTCTCAGAAGCTTTCTCAGAGCATGAAATTTACAAAAAAATCTTTTCTTGTTGACATCCCTGAGTTCTACAGGGTCCTCGAGGGCAACTAAACATCAAACCGATGTAAGACTGCCACTACATACTCATGGGCACATGTCAAGTCCTTCAGTTTAACAAGATGTAACACAGTATGGTTACCTCTTGAGATTCTTCTGGACTTGACATGAAGCTTAAGTATAGCAACAACAAATCTGTGATCTGTTCCAAAGAACTCAGCACTCCGGTAAACCCTGCAGTTCTGGTGGATCCCCATACGAGTACTAACGAGGACGTGGTCGATCTCCTTTGCTACCCCTCCGGCACTACTATACCATGTCCAGCGGTGCAGCTCTGGTCTCTGATACCAATAACCTGCAGCTCTCAACTTTCTGGACCTTGCAAAATTATGAATCAGAGAACTGTTAATGTTTCTGGTACCGGAGCCATGGGGACCAACACATAACTCGTAGCCATCTCTCACTGTGCTAGTAGTAGCATTGAAGTTACACAAAAGTGTGAGTATCTCCAATTCCTATATATCCTATAAGAATTGGGGAGTGGACCAGAAAACCGAAAACTCGAACCCTCATATTGAGCTTCATGTATGTGACTTATGATCTATTTCTTAAATTTTTTACCATCTTCCTTTTAGTCCAGCGGCTAATTGTCATTATTGGACCGAATCATGCACTTTATGATAAAAGTATGAAACTTGGTACACTGTTAGTATACATCATAATGAACATTTTAAAGATTGGAGGCATTTTTCTGGATCTGCCCTCTGTCGACCATGGTGGCCATATTGGAAAATTGCCCCCCTCGATTCTGAATAGATATTTGTAAATCATATCACACGACTCAGGTATCGCAAATACATAAGAAAGGCATACTAATATATGTTTTATACCCTGATAAATCGATTAGGACCACTAATGCGATCCCATTATGTTTTTGGTGCCATATTTTAGGGAAAAATGAAATTTTGCTCAAATTAAAATATAATAACAAGCGATATTCTGCTCATAACTCAGCAAATATCATTAATTTCAGCAAACACTACTGATTAAAGTACAAATACCTCACTTTGAACATTACAAAGATGTATATACTATTTTAGTGTTATTTATACTTTAATCAGTAGTTATATTTAAAGAAAATAACTTTACTGACATCATTTGCAGTGATACTGCGACGAAAGAGGATATTTCAGTATTCCATGTCTTTCGTTATCGTATGGTCTTATTGCTTCTGCTTGCGTTTGTGTTTGTTTTAAAATTTTATGAAAGTAATACTGTACATAAATTAATATCACAAAGATCCAAAATTTATATATATCAGGATGAACTAAGAAATTACCTCATCATTGGCTAATCACTATGACTAAGGTATTCAAGCTGGTTCCAGTTGCTGACCTAACGGCGCCTGATGAGGAGAACGATACACCGCTTGACTGGAATAAGTGTATGTTCTGTAAGAATCACAGCAGCGAGAAACTTCGGTGCACAGCAGAATTCGCGGACAGGTTTCGGGGAGTTGGTTACGCGACTAGCTATTGCTGAAAATCTTACATCATTCAACGTCCTCGGTTGCTTGCCAGTGAACATCATGCTGAGTCGTCTGGACGATGGAGATTTCAGTATCAGCAGACATTGTTGCGGAGGAAAGCCGAGAAAATTCCACAAAAGTTGCGGCCTGAAATTCAACAAAAAATAACTTCAACGTGCAGGTAAACGAAAGTGACTCCTCGACGATGAGAGTACATCTTCTGGTACAAAGGGACATTGTACACGCCCAAAATAATGTGGAGCTAAAACTGATGTTGCCAAATGTTTTCTATGTGATAAGCCTGCAAGTACTGCTATACCCCTCCATGAAGTCCAAATGTTTGACCTTGACGCCCGTGTACGGCAGTGCGCTACTGATTTAAAAGACCATTGATGAAGCTTAGTGCAGGAGATTGGGCCGTACTTTTAAAACCTTTCGCCAGTGCTGGCGAAAGCGTTCGCCAGGTGATCCTGGAAAGTCTTACTTTTAAACGCCACGAGCGCTCCGCCAGGTGCTGCTTTGCCAGGGTTGGGGTTGAAGTAGTATTGGAATAGCCTGGCGAACGTGAGTGCAAGTGGACCTCCCTCTCACTGAGNGCGACACACCCAGAAAACCCCCACCCGTTACACTCTCCCGGTTCAACCCTCCTTTACCCAACTCGGCCAGGGCACAAGGAAACACCATTTTCCTTTTTGCCTTACTTTACTAACAGAAACCTGCACATTAGGCCAAAAACCCAATGGCTTACACAACACCATTACACAACCCTACACCCACTACACCACACTGCACATTAGGCCAAAGACCCAATGGCTTACACAACACCATTACACATCCCTGCACCCACTACACTACACTGCACATTAGGCCAAATACCCAATGGCTTACACCCCACCATTACACACCCCACCACCCACTACACAGCACTGCACACTAGGCCAAAGACCCAATGGCTTACACCATTACACACTCCACCACCCACGCTCTGACGCTAACACTAGCAGCCAGGCAACACAACACCACACCACACACGCTCTGTTGCTAACCCTAGCAGCCAGGCAACACCACACCACACCACAGTGCTCTGACGCTAACACTAGCAGCCAGGCAACACCACACCACCACCACACTGCTCTGACGCTAACACTAGCAGCCAGGCAACACCACACCACACCACACTGCTCTGACGCTAACACTAGCAGCTAGGCAACACAACACCACACAACACACGCTCTGACGCTAACACTAGCAGCCAGGCAACACCACACCACACCACACTGCTCTGACGCTAACACTAGCAGCCAGGCAACACCACACCACACCACACTGCTCTGAGGCTAACAATAGAAGCCAGGCAACACCACACCACACCACACTGCTCTGACGCTAACACTAGCAGCCAGGCAACACCACACCACACCACACTGCTATGACGCTAACACTAGCAGCCAGGCAACACCACACCACACCCACACTGCTCTGACGCTAACCCTAGCAGCCAGGCAACACCACACCATAACCACACTGCTCTGATGCTAATCTAGCAGCCAGGCAACACACTACCACACACAGGCTTACCTTCACACGGGACCCCGTTAGGCAGCCACTCACACTATACACAGCACGCCCTGCCGCCCATCCTGGCAGCCAGGCACCACAACACCACACACAGGCTTACCTTCACACCAGGCTCACCACACCAGCTCACCACCACGCCAGACTCACCACCGTGAAGCGACCAGCTCCACCACCCACGCCAGCCACGGCTCCCTTCTCTCTCCGCCCCGCGGGCCCGCCCGCACAACAACAAAGGCCCCCTCGTGTGTCCCTACCACACTCCCGCCAATTCTTGCTGCTCCCTTTCCTCTCCCTTTCACCGCGAAGTTTAAACTCAAATTTGCACTTCTTACATATATACATATTAAAAACAATTATATAGTTGTCTAATAGCCCATACCGTGAAGTCCTTTTCCATTTTTGCCATCACCCACCCGTTAGGAGGTTAGGTTAAATTCGGTTAGGGTAATAATCTTCCCATTGAGTCGAGTGGCTGGCGGGCATATGGACGAATGGAAGGAAAGGCGAGACACACTTGTTTTCGTACAATTCCGCCCCTTCCCTGTTATCTGAGACAACGGATAAGTTTTTCCGTCAAAGTTTTAGTGCTTATTTTGATGGATACATTGTTATCAATGGAAACGGCGACCCTAAGATTTGGTAATAAAAAAATATAAAAGTTTCCGGAAAAAACTGTCTCCGTCAGAAAAAGCACCAATTTTTCAATTTCAATTAGCAATAGCCCTAATGGGTGAGTGAATGGGTGGGGGGTGATGGGTAATGGGTGAGTGAATGGGTTGGGGGTGATGTGAATGGGTTGGCGTTAATACATACATTTCTACATCCATGATTTCAGGAAAGCTAGAAGGGGCTATCTGGAGAGTCTGTGGTTGGTGGGCCGAAGGCCCACCAATAGCCCTCAGCAGGAGCTAGCCAAAAAGGCCGCCCGGAGGGCGGCTTTGCGGCTAGTATAATAATATAAGCGAAAGTGTGTGTGTCTGTCTGTCTGTCTGTCCGCGATAGGTGCCGCCCCCAGTGCCCCAATCCCCTCATATGGCACAGTTTTGGAACCCATCTAAACAGACTTGATGAGGTCAAGCTTCTCCTGTGGTAGCTTTGCAAGGTAGAGCTGCTGCTCGCTGTGTGGTGCAGGTTCCTCCTCCTTGGCTTCTACCCGCTTCACCCAGCACCAGGAAGGCTTGGCTTCTCCCTTGGGGCAGAGAGCGTGCTTATTGTTTTCCTTGGCGCTGAGGTGGAAAAAGCTTGCCCATATTGCCTCATCACAGTCTCACTGGTGTTTATATTATTACGGATGGCCATGCCATGACCATGGCCATGCACAGGGCCATGCCCATGCCATACCATGGGCTGCACAGAAAACGCGCGCTCCCGTTGTGTCAACAGGCCACATTCCGCGCGGGGGGTCTTTAAATGGGTCTTTAAAGAAGTTTTGTGATTATCTGATAATCATAATAGTCTCTCCACGTTTTCCTCTAGGCAACAGCTTTCTCTGATGGGAGTTTTAAGAAAACTATAGTTTTGAACCATAAATTCGATGAACGCCCCCCTTAAGGGCTCTTGCTGCCGCATACAAAATCCACGAGCCACCTTAGCTTCCTGGTTGGTGGGGATTCTTGTATAATTTTTCCATTTTTTTTTCGATGGGGACAACGGACCCGTTTACTGACACCTAAACTTAATTAAAACACCTGAAGTATCCTGAAGCCTTGGATGCAATATAGGCTACATATTACTGTACCCATATTTTTTTTGCTGAAAAAATGCACCATAAAATAAATATATGTCTTTTTTGTGGCCAAAATATCACCAGGCAGCTGAACGCGCTGTGCTTGGTTGTGACGTTGGTTACTCGTCTCTTCAGTCTCAGATCTCGCCCAGCTGATCGGCTCTTTATGGTATCAGCACACCGTCAGTACCTATCCATTCAACATATATCAGATAAAAAAAACATATGCTTGTTTTGTGTCAATGTGCAAAAAAAACACATTTGAAAAACCAGAGAATGTGTTCATAACTATGCCTAAAGACTAGAAAAAAACGAAACATAGTCCAGCGGATAAGTGGATAATCATGCACTTTATGATAAAAGCATGAAACTTGATACACTGTTAGTATACATCATAATGCATATATTAAAGATTGGAGACATTCTGGATCTGTTCTGTGTCGGGCAGGCACCGGGAAAATGGCCCCCCGCGATTCTGAATAAATATTTGTAAATCATATCACACGACTCAGGTATCGCACATACATAAGAAAGGCATGCCAATTTCTGTTTTAGACCCTGATAAATCAATCAGGACCACTAATGTGATCCCATAATTATGTTTTAGTGCCATGTTTTAGGGAGAAATGAAATTTTGTTTAAATTAAAATAGAATAACAAACAGGTTATATAACAGGTTCATAACTCAACAAATGTAATTTATTTCAGAAAACACTATTAAATAAATTACAAGGAACTCACCTTGAGCATTACATAGATGTATAGTCTTTTGTTCATACATTTATCATTTCCCTGGGACCAGGATCAGCACAGGGCTGGTCCTGGTTCCCAGCCAGCCGGGCAGCGCGACTCTCCTCGATTTTCTCCAGCGTCTCCGTCGAGACAAAACCACGCCTTGACCTCGGGCACTCCCCAATACACTCCTTGACAGCCTGTAGAGTTTCACTTCTGAAGATATCCCACAGTTCTCAGGGATGTCAATTTTCCGCGGATTCGCGGATTTCCGAGTATTTTATTGCCAGCTGGGTCATTTCTGTGAATCGTGTAGATTCGGGTTAAAAATTTGGGGGGGGGGTTGTACATAGTTGCCTAGCCCACAGCCGAACCTGACCCTGGCCACTGATCCAGCATAGACCATAAAACATTTTTTGGCTGCCTAGCGGGAAGTTAATACTAGGCTGCCGATATCTCCTGACTCCACTGCTACAAGTTTGCTCAGGAGGCAGTATGTTGGGGGTGGAATACAGCAGTCCACAGCCAGTATGTTGGGGGTGGATTACAGCAGCCACAGCCAGGTGAGACAGCTCTGGTGATCCAGGGGTCTGGTATCGATTGGCACACTGCCCTCACTGTGTCAAGTTTGTAGGCTCCAGGCCTGGAGAGTTCAATGCAGGGATGCCACAGCAGGAGGCAAGCCAGATTGGCCAGAGGGTATATACTCAATATAGTATGGCTAGAGATATATACATATACACAAATTGTGGACACAAAAACAGACAAAATTGAGACCAGAAATGATTATAGATATAACCAAGGACCTCTCAGAAGCTTTCTCAGAGCATGAAATTTACAAAAAATCTTTTCTTGTTGACATCCCTGAGTTCTACAGGGTCCTCGAGGGCAACTAAAACATCAAACCGATGTAAGACTGCCACTACATACTCATGGGCACATGTCAAGTCCTTCAGTTTAACAAGATGTAACACAGTATGGTTACCTCTTGAGATTCTTCTGGACTTGACATGAAGCTTAAGTATAGCAACAACAAATCTGTGATCTGTTCCAAAGAACTCAGCACTCCGGTAAACCCTGCAGTTCTGGTGGATCCCCATACGAGTACTAACGAGGACGTGGTCGATCTCCTTTGCTACCCCTCCGGCACTACTATACCATGTCCAGCGGTGCAGCTCTGGTCTCTGATACCAATAACCTGCAGCTCTCAACTTTCTGGACCTTGCAAAATTATGAATCAGAGAACTGTTAATGTTTCTGGTACCGGAGCCATGGGGACCAACACATAACTCGTAGCCATCTCTCACTGTGCTAGTAGTAGCATTGAAGTTACACAAAAGTGTGAGTATCTCCAATTCCTATATATCCTATAAGAATTGGGGAGTGGACCAGAAAACCGAAAACTCGAACCCTCATATTGAGCTTCATGTATGTGACTTATGATCTATTTCTTAAATTTTTTTACCATCTTCCTTTTAGTCCAGCGGCTAATTGTCATTATTGGACCGAATCATGCACTTTATGATAAAAGTATGAAACTTGGTACACTGTTAGTATACATCATAATGAACATTTTAAAGATTGGAGGCATTTTTCTGGATCTGCCCTCTGTCGACCATGGTGGCCATATTGGAAAATTGCCCCCCTCGATTCTGAATAGATATTTGTAAATCATATCACACGACTATATAATATCGCAAATACATAAGAAAGGCATACTAATATATGTTTTATACCCTGATAAATCGATTAGGACCACTAATGCGATCCCATTATGTTTTTGGTGCCATATTTTAGGGAAAAATGAAATTTTGCTCAAATTAAAATATAATAACAAGCGATATTCTGCTCATAACTCAGCAAATATCATTAATTTCAGCAAACACTACTGATTAAAGTACAAATACCTCACTTTGAACATTACAAAGATGTATATACTATTTTAGTGTTATTTATACTTTAATCAGTAGTTATATTTAAAGAAAATAACTTTACTGACATCATTTGCAGTGATACTGCGACGAAAGAGGATATTTCAGTATTCCATGTCTTTCGTTATCGTATGGTCTTATTGCTTCTGCTTGCGTTTGTGTTTGTTTTAAAATTTTATGAAAGTAATACTGTACATAAATTAATATCACAAAGATCCAAAATTTATATATATCAGGATGAACTAAGAAATTACCTCATCATTGGCTAATCACTATGACTAAGGTATTCAAGCTGGTTCCAGTTGCTGACCTAACGGCGCCTGATGAGGAGAACGATACACCGCTTGACTGGAATAAGTGTATGTTCTGTAAGAATCACAGCAGCGAGAAACTTCGGTGCACAGCAGAATTCGCGGACAGGTTTCGGGGAGTTGGTTACGCGACTAGCTATTGCTGAAAATCTTACATCATTCAACGTCCTCGGTTGCTTGCCAGTGAACATCATGCTGAGTCGTCTGGACGATGGAGATTTCAGTATCAGCAGACATTGTTGCGGAGGAAAGCCGAGAAAATTCCACAAAAGTTGCGGCCTGAAATTCAACAAAAAATAACTTCAACGTGCAGGTAAACGAAAGTGACTCCTCGACGATGAGAGTACATCTTCTGGTACAAAGGGACATTGTACACGCCCAAAATAATGTGGAGCTAAAACTGATGTTGCCAAATGTTTTCTATGTGATAAGCCTGCAAGTACTGCTATACCCCTCCATGAAGTCCAAATGTTTGACCTTGACGCCCGTGTACGGCAGTGCGCTACTGATTTAAAAGACCATTGATGAAGCTTAGTGCAGGAGATTGGGCCGTACTTTTAAAACCTTTCGCCAGTGCTGGCGAAAGCGTTCGCCAGGTGATCCTGGAAAGTCTTACTTTTAAACGCCACGAGCGCTCCGCCAGGTGCTGCTTTGCCAGGGTTGGGGTTGAAGTAGTATTGGAATAGCCTGGCGAACGTGAGTGCAAGTGAGACCTCCCTCTCACTGAGCGATCAATATTTTGTTCATTCAGTTTATACTTTTTACAATACTAATAAGCCTTTTATCTTCGTAAATGTTTGTTCTATAATATTATCAAATAAAAAACAGTAAAACACGGTAAAGAAATGCCATTACGAGACTATGAAGAAATATACATGAACTTAATATTCACTTCAACTCTTCGCCATTTAAAACTTTGCGAGTCAACTTTTATCATGAAGGGTATCAATAGAAGCGCAATTTTATTAGCTTTCCATTGCTATATTTCGTTATCTGATAAATTAATTAGAACCATGCATAACTTAGCGTTAAATAAATAAATAAAATCATCAATCGGGTAATTTTCCCGATTGATGAGGTTATTTATTTAGTTAACGCTAATTTATACATGGTGCTAATTCATTTATCAGAAAACGAAATATATAAGTAAATAATAACATCAATCGGGAAAATTACCAGATTGATGATTTATTTTATTTAATTCA
>JACEEZ010000881.1:137021-140474 GCA_016584305.1 Chionoecetes opilio | reverse complement strand
AGCGGGGGCCCCCGAGAAAAAAGTTAGGGGTCTTGGGAGGTGAGCTCGATGTCCCGAGCTCGAATCCTGGTCGAGGGCAACTCTTTTGACCTTTAACGCGGTCGACAAGAACCTGGTAGGTGAGCACAAGGTCCCGAGCTCAAGTCCCACCAAGGAGCAACTGTCAAATCCATCGTCGAGTAGCCGAAGACACTCGTATGCTGCATACCTGTTCTTTCGACTGCAACTACAATTGCGGCGGAGGGAACACCAGGTGGCAGCATGAGCCTGACCATGGATCCGAACATCACAGAAAACAGGATCTTCACCTATAGACCACAGGTGTCACTATAAAAATCCAGCCTGCGCCACCACGGGTGAGGGCCAACCATCACAGCCCTCCAGAATGTGCAGGGCCAACCACCTGAGCCCTCAAGGAAAAAATAGTTGAGTTGTTGGTCTGACCTCTAGCGGCCAAAACAGTTCATCTGCTAAGGTGGTGTTTCAATTTTCATTTGAGGGGGTAGACAGTAGGAATCGTGCTACTCCGATATGCTACACGTATATTCCAATCATCTCTAGTGCCTTATTTGGGCTCTTAACGCTTTCGGTTCAAGTGCAACGGCCATCTACTTGAAGGTCATAAATACTGTATAATACGAATAATTAGCATTTTAATCCATTGCAGTCTAACATAAATCTCAGTCATATCAAATTGTTTCTGTCATGAGAACGTTTATCGTAAATTCCGATAAAATAAGGATTAAAAGTATGTTTGGCGTGAGGAAATATACGTTCAGGACCTCCTTTCCCGCAGGCTTGGTTTGATGCATAAGAGAACAATCATAAGTGCCTCCTCCACCCTCACTAAGTAGCTATTGCATCTAATCCTCCCTAAATAGAACATTGCAGACTTGCAGTTTTATATTTAAGCAAATTGACCGATGTAAGAAAATCATACTCCAACAAAAAATAAAACTAGTATAAATTATTCACCCAGATGCACGAAGACATAAAATAAAAAACTGCTGGAAAACTCAAGTCAACTATGAATAAAACTATAACTCAACACTCACTCAGTGAATGAACACTTACACGCAGGTTGCATACTCCTTCACTTTCCTCCTCCTTTTCCCTCTCCTCTTCCTCCTTATCCTCCTCGTTTTCATCCTCCTCCTGACTCCTTGGGACTCAATAATGAAGTTGCACTTCGAGTCCGCGTCGCCAGCACGAGGACCCTTCGTCGCCAGTCGCCAGCGCTCGGGGCGCCAGCCGCTGGGCCAGCGGCTGCGTCATGCAGAGCGAGGCCCGGCTGGTGCCCATGACCGCCAGCATCAAGCAGATCGTGGCCTGTGTTGTGGCCGAGATCCTCCACCAGGAGAGGGAGTCTGCAGCACGGAACAAGCTAGGCACGACCTTGTAACAGCCGACAACACTTGGCTACGGAGGGTGGCCGACGCCACCAAGCACCAACCATGCTCGACCTCAACCAGCTACAGCAGGAAGGACCCGACCTCCTTGCCGCCACCTACGTAGCTTTGCCCCCGTGGCAACCCCCGACGGCGGAGGTCATCATTACCGCCTTGCCGGCCAGCAAGGCGCTGTACATGCCGGGGGAGCTGCGGCAGCACTCACTGAGGGTGGCGGCATAGGCAAACATCCCGGGAAGCGCCGTGTACTACACTGACGGACTCGGTCGACCCTGAGAGGCACGACGGGCGCGGTGCGGTGGTGGTTACCGGCGAAGTGCTGTCCTGGATAACGCCTGACTACTACTCCTGCAGTCGAGGATGGTGGCTATCCAACACGCCCTGGAGCACGTCTGCCACCATCAGGAGGAAACAGTGATCGTCCACTCCGACTCCAGGTCTGCCCTACCGTTCCTGCAGCAGCCGCGCCCACCAACGGATAACGTGCAGCTCACCACCACCATATGGGCCACATCTAGAGGCTTGCGGCGCATAAGCGCCGTGTGCCTATGCGCCACGTGCGACTCAACTGGGTGCCCAGCCATGTGGGACTACAAGGGAACGAGGCAGCTGACGAGGCGCCTCGGCCCGCGCAACTACCACGTTGCCTGCAATTATCACCGCCGTTCTGCCCAGCCTGCATCATACCAAGATGCAGGCCAAACCTGCTGTCATCCGCACCACTGAACAGTACCGCCGGGAGATGCAGGCATCCACACGTCAGGCAGCCTGGTATGCCAAGGTCCCCGCCTGCCACCCACAGCTCCCCGCCCACCAGCTATGCCCCTATGCCCCGCCCACCAGGCTGACGAGGTCCGTCCTGCCGCCTTAGGCTGGGTTACCGCACGCAGGAGGAGCTGCGGGACGACTTCAAATATCAACAGCGCGACCACTGTGGTCAGGGCCGGATTTATAAGGGGACAAAGGGGGCAATTGCCATGGGGCCCCCCGCCAGAGGATCCTCCCAAACTTTCTTTATAAAAGAATTTTATGATTATAAAATTTTTTTTTATTTTGAAAAAAAATAAAAGGGGTTTTTTGGGGGGCATCAGAAAATAGACACATGGTGCTCCGAGTGCTCCCCCCCCCCCCCCCAACAACCCCAGAAGCCTATGCGGTCACATTGAACTCTCCGCTTGCTGTTCAAAAATAATATTCAAGCTCCCCAGGGTAGTTTCGCTGACAGCCCGGGGTTGTTGCTGCCCCTCCTTAAAAGGGGATAGAGTGTGTATGGTTCTGGTACACACACACCACACTCCGTTTTTTTTTAAAAATTTGAAAAATTGGCATTACCCCCTCTTGGTAAAGGGAGGGGTTTTGTCCCAGCTTACCGAAAGATATTCCATGTCTAAAAGCTCTTTCTGGGAAGGTAAAACTGGCGATCGCGAGTCCAGTTCGCGTAGGCAAACCGTGGGTCTTTTTGAAATTCATATGTGATAACGAATTATCTGCCAATTTGTATTTCTTTCATATTTCTTGATTTCTTTGGCCCGGGAAAAGATTGAGCCCATATGAGGTCCCCACCTTTAAAGCAGTGCATTGACCGTCCATATTTTGTCCTCCCCCATCTTGACTCAAAAAAGTATCATGCCACTTGAAAAATTAAAAGTCTGAGGGAACTCTGCAACTCACTGTCCCCCCCATGCTGGCTTCACTTCCCAAGTGCGGCTTTAAACCCCGGGGACAAAATCCATCAATGTCTGGATCCGCGATCCCTTGGATTTTTTTTTCCAAGCTGGAAAGATTTTGGGCTGGAGTCCAATGGTTTTTTGGGTGGACGAAAGATTATTCACCATTTATATACTCGCCATGGGAACCGTCCATGAAAAAAAACTAGGCGGCTCTATATTTACAGTACCCAAATTTTGCGATATATATTTAAAAATAATCATAAATTCATTTCTTTTTGTTTTTAAAACCCTTTAAAAGATTTTTTTTTTTATATCATATAACAAAATTAGAAGCTTAATTTTTTTTTCTATTGTTGGTTGTTAGACCATTATTT
>JACEEZ010000881.1:81356-126615 GCA_016584305.1 Chionoecetes opilio | reverse complement strand
CGCATCACGCTACGCCACCAACACCCTCTACAGGCCGTGAAATAGGTAGTAATTATTAGTGACTTGAAAAATAGCGCCACGACTGCGATATGGCAACACCTGTGGGATAACCCCGCTATACAGAATCCACTTGTAACCGTTGCAATAGCGCTGTTGTCAGGGATTGTAGCGCTATATAGGTAGGGCAGGGAGTGAAGGAAGATATAGTGAAGGGAGTAATAGGTTTGTCATGGAGTACAAAAGGGAGGAAGTAAGGAAAGCAAAGCGGTTTTATACTGCAATGTTTTCTGATAAGAGCGAGCGGGAGGGAGACGAGGTAACGTCATCTTGACGTCACGGTGACGTCACGACAACAAGACGCACGTAGATTACGTCCAGCAAAAACGTGAAGTGTGAACCGGGCCTGATACTGAAACCCTGCTCCCTGGGTGAATAGTTGTTTGACAATATATACGTTTTACCCAAGATAAGAATTGGTATACGTGTACAAAATAGTATATCAATTGATCAAACAACTATTCACCCAGGGAGCAGTGTTTCAGTATACGGATAGGGTAATGTTCCAGGCACATTCGCTTGAAATATTTCTATGTTCTACTTTAATAATACTATACATTCGATGCTTCCACCACGTTTACCAGGAGATCAGAATTGGTATACATTGTCAAACAACTATTCACCAGGGAGCAGTGTTTCAGTGCGTCTTTGTGAGGTGTAGACTACTCGGCTACTCTGTAGCGATCTCACCAGCTATACTCAATTCAAGAACGCTAGAGCCACATGCCCTCCCACGAGGTGGAGCTTGTCATACCTGATTCCCTCTTGATTGGGTGATGGCGTGATGGAGGGTTTGCCGTCAAAATGTACACTAAAACACTTCCCACCACCTGTGGTTCCCTTCCCACTCCCAGCTAACGGTCTGATCTCCAGACTCCCACATCCTATGTTAATCCCTTAATTTGTCCTTGACTCACGTCAAACTCTCTCACACACACACACGCGCGCGCGTACGGCGCGTGATTCATTTCTCTCAATTTTCTCCCCTACCTTTAATCCGTCACGTCCTTGATTTTCTCTATATCTCTCTCACTCTCTTTATATATATATCTTTCTCCTGCATATCTCTCTCCTGCATATCTCTCTCCTGTATATATCTCTCCTTCCTGTATATATCTCTCCTTCCTGCATAGATCTCTCTCTCCTGCATATATCTCTCCTTCATGCATAGGTTTCTCTCTCCTGCATATCTCTCTCTCTGCATATATCTCTCTCTCCTGCATATATCTCTCTCTCCTGCATAGATCTCTCTCTCCGCATAGATCTTCTCTCGATGTCTCTTCTCCGCATAGCTCTCTCTCTCCTGCATAGATCTCTCTCCTGCATATATGTCTCATTCCTGCATATATCTCTCTCCTGCATATATCTCTCTCCTGCATATATCTCTCATTCCTGCATATCTCTCTCTCTCTCTCCTGCATAGATCTAGCTTATGATGCAATTATGACATCAGGAAGAGGAGGAAGGAGAAAAATTATTGAATCATTGTTGTATTTTCTCTCTCTCTCTTTCCACTAAAATTGGTACAATGTCAAAGTTTTTTGTAAACCTACACAGGTACACTAGAGGTATGATAGTTGGCCATTAACAACCTCTCCCAAACCAAACTCATTTTCTTTAGCTTGCTTAATAGGAATGGGAATGATAATAGTAATAAACATTATATAAATAACAATGATAATGATTGTAAGGGCTCGGGGGACAGAGGAACAAGGAATAAGGAAGGAGAGAAAGATAAATAAGGGAATTGAAGAAGGGAAGAGGGAAAACCGTTGAGGATGGTAGTGGAAAGCGAGAGAGGCGACGATGGTTTAGCTGATAAATCATTATCCTTATCAGCAACGAGGGGAGAGAGAGCAAGGACGAGCCACCTGCAGAATCGCTGACGTTAGGTATTCAACAGATGAGCGTGCGGACGAAGGGGAATAGGGAGAAGGAGAAAAGGAGAGAAAGCGAGGAATAAGAGGGAGGAGGAGAAGAAGGAACAAGAATTGAAGAGAAGGGAATAGCTGAGGCTGAGACAGCAGAATTGCCAGCGACCAAGGATCACCTCACACCTATCACTTCACACATTTGATGATTAACTGTCACACTGATATAACCTTTGCCCTGTACCCACCACCACCTGCAGACCAGCTGCACTTACGAAGGCTCGCTGCCTCCTGAACAGAGGACAGGAGGCAGAATCTATCTAGACACGAGTGCGTGCACACGCAGGCTTGCGTCGCGGTGATCTCTTACGTAACTACGAGACTAGTGTCTTAGTGTAGCGAGCGAGTTAACGCGTGGTATTCCTTCACGGCCTCTTCGGGCGGCGCGCGTGCTCGGGTAGGTGGCTGAGTTCCACTCTAACCGACGCCCCGACGCCCGCCGCTTCGCTTTGCCCCACCCCAGGCAGGTGCAACTCTACGGTGTTACGACGTCCTGCAAGACACCTGTCCCTGTGGCTTCTCCTGGGTCCCCCTGGCATCCCGGGGCATTGCGAGGCACACGCAGCGGGGTTATAAGGATCGCCCCGCTTTGCCCCACGGGGCGGGGTGCAACTCTACGGTGTCACGACGTCCTGCAACACACCCGCCCCTGTGGCTTCTCTTCTGGGCCCCCCAAGGATCCCGGGGCCACGCAGAGGGGCTTTAGGACCCCTTGAGTACCACAGGTCTACAAGGAGGCTACGCGGCAGATGGTGATGTATTAAATATGGTATAGTGCATGACAGGGCGGGCTTTCAATGATGCCCCCGGGGGACCTGTAACAAGCCAGGGACCTCGGGGGGGACAGGGAGGGTTGCCCCCCCGGCAATGCCGGGGCTTTACCGGCTTGGGGATGCAAGCTCCCCGTATCTCCGACGCGAAGGGGCACTGCCCCGGTTAATGTAAATCGTAAGTACATAGTACAGAGATATGCCCAACCCGGCACCCTACAGGTAAGGCTGCTGGGGATTAGTTGTCATGTCACGTCAGCGACCGATTAGAAGAACCGTAGTGGGTGGGGGGTCCGCTAACAGGAGCTTCACCCCCCGTTACGCCCCCTCTCCCCAGACGGGGCGTAACAATGATGATAATAATAGCAGTATTAATAATCATATTATCATAGTGGAAAGAAGAGGTAAAAGGGAAGAGGCAGAATATGCAGAGGCATACCGCCTCTCGGGAGGCGGTAGCGGAGTGGTTAGCGTCTCTGACTGGCGTTCTCAGTGATCCGAGTTCGATCCCCGAAGAAAACCAAACCCTTTCTGCACCGTCGATTGGCCTAACAACACCCACATGCCCTGCCCATCAACATAACCTTCGATTGCGAGTGCATCGGAGGACTCAGGGGGGCGGCATGAGCCTCTAATCACGCGTCACTATAAGAATTCTGCCTGCGCCACCACGGGCGAGGACCAAACATCACAGACCTCAAGTGAGTGTCACCACTGTGCCTACAGGCGCTATAGGCACAAATGTAAAAAAAAAAAAAAAAAAAAAAAAAAAAAAAAAAAAGAAAGAGTAGCAGAGCCGTAGGTAGGGAAAGTAGGTGGTGTGACTGAGGTCAGGTCGGGGCAGGACGCCGCAGGTGCGTGTGGGTGGGTGGGGGCAGGATTATATATAACACATTTTTTTTAATATAGTATGACCCATAGGTTTTATCTAGCAACGTAACATAATGGACCAATTTACTCACACCTAAAACACGGAGTATTATAAAGCTTTGGGTGCAATATAGGCTACATATCACTGTACTCATATTCTTTTTGCTGAGAAATGCACCATAAATGAAATATATGGCCTTTTTGGGGCCAAAATATCACAACACGGCGGAACGCGCTGTGATTGGTTGTGACGTAGTAACTGCAAACTCAGATCTCGCCTGATCAGCTGATCGGCTTGTTTTGGCTCAGCAAACCGCAAATTATAGTTTTATTTTACTAACCTAACTAACTTGCATTACCCCTACTACCGCAAGATGACCAGTAATCCTCCTTCAAGTGATGTAGTAGGTATTCACTGTGTTTGTGAATATGTAAGTTGTAGTTTATAAGGAAAAAGTGGATAGACAGAGCAAAGTGGCCCGTGACACCAGACAAGTGATGACTTCTGGGATCGGCATTCCTTATAGGGAGCTTAAATGAACCTGCAATGACATGTACAGCTAGACAGATAGACGAACTCATAGAGGAACAGGTAGAAATGTATGGTTAGTAAAGGTTGTAGTGGTGAGTAGAGTGACGAAGGGTGTATGTTTTGCTTATGTGGGGAAAGAAAGCATACTTTTCTACCTGTTCCTCTATGAGTTGTCTATCTGTCTAGCTTTACATGTCATTGCAGGTTCATTTAAGCTCCTATAAGGAATGCCGATCCCAGAAGTCGTCACTTGTCAGGTGTCACGGGCCACTTATCTCTGTCTATCCACTTTTTCCTTATAAACTACAACTTACATATTCACAAAACACAGTGAATACCTACTACATCACTTGAAGGAGGCTTACTGGTCATCTTGCGGTAGTAGGGGTAATGCAGTTGGTGTATTAGTAGGTAGTACATAATAGTAGCGGCCGCTTGACAGCTGTTTTGCTCTGTTGTCTAAGCTAGTGACGTCACAACATGGCGCCAGTCGTTTTAGAGCGTATACATTTTCCTGCACTTAAATTGGCTGTATCATCAAAAATACTGTTCACATAGAAAAATCAACATCACTCCCCACTATATGAGGCTTGAAGATGTCAAATCAATCCTTACCTCAAGTAGAGTAAATTGGTCCATTAATTACTTAGATGGTATAATATGATAGAACGATAACTGTATTTAGATTCAGTCAGGGAATATGAATTAAGATAGAAATATTTCATCATGTATTGTTCGCAATAGGGGAAAACAGAAGTCTTGTCGGGACGACAAGCGGTAGCCTGCCGAGCCTGTAATAGATCTTTTAGTCTGAATAAGGATAGAAATAAGTTAGCTAGAATGATTTATTAGCAAAGAGAGAGAGAGAGAGAGAAAATCTAACGCCAGAATGCTTGTGAAACCGATAATTCTTCTTCTTGCCATCACAAAGATTTAGGTTTAGATTACAAAAATGTAGTTTCGGCAGTTCCTTGGCTTTCATGATTGGCTGAGGAAAAAGGGAGAAACAGTACATGTTGTGTCTCTTATTGGTAGATCAAGACGTGACGTGACGTGACATGGTTATAGGTTAGATGTGAAAAGACTCTCACTTTTTGAGACAGAGTACCTTTGGTCCCCGAAAGACACACACGTGACTGAGGGCCATATTCAAGAATTTTTCTCCACCCGTTGTATCGGTTTTTGGTATACAAGAATCAAAATACGACGCAACGCGTCGAGCTCAGGGTGGAGGTTTGAGTCAGCTGATTGGCGACAACTTGCACATCCCCCTTCACCCGCTCTCCACTTATTCCATCGTATTTCTTCCCAGACCATTACAGGAGAGTTTTCAACACAACTGAGAGTGACAGCCATACACTGTGAATGCACACGTGTCATCATTAAGGTAAAACCGGTCCAGGAGGCCTTATATGGGTGTGTTAACTTGTGAGGAAGCCGGGCGGCGGCGGGAGAATGGAGGTGGCCCTTTGGGTGGAGCAGTGGCGGCGGGCCGTTCAAATGTACTCGCAAGCATCACTCAGGCCAATTTTTCTGCACCAAACGCCTCAGACAAGTGGCGAACACTAACTTAGCTTTATTTTAATGTCAGAAATGATAAATTTCACTAGTAAAATGTATTAGATATGTATAAAACAGTCAAAATACTGATGCCGCTTTGGGCTCGCTTGTGTTGGTACGCCTGTCAAATATCCCACCAGTCGGGGCAGTTCTTGTAGATCTCACCAGTGGAGGTACGACGGTGGAAAATCTCCACCGGCCGGGATTTGACGAGCATTCTTGAATATAGCCCTATGGTGTGTGTGGGGCCCCACTCACGGATTTACCGATTTCATGATTTTATTTATTTAGTTAACGCTAATTATGCATGGTTTTAATTCATTTATCAGAAAAGGAAATATATCAGTGGAAAGTAATTAAATTCCGCTTCTATTGATATTCTCCATGTAAAAAGTTTTTTAAACAAATATTTAAATGGCGAAAAGTTTAAGTTCATGCATATTTCTTGAAAGTCTCATAATGGCATTTTTTTAGTGTGTTTTACGGTTTTTATTTGATAATATTATAGAACAAACATTCCGAAGATAAACAGTATATATTTTATACTGATAAACATATATTAGGTAGGAAATTACCCGATTTCATGATTTCTTATATTTAGTTAACGCTAATTTATGCATGCTGCTAATTCATGTATCACTAAACGAAATATATCAATGGAAAGCTAATTAAACTCCGCTTCTATTGATATTCTCCATGTAAAATGTTTGCGAGCAAAATATTAAATGGCGAAGAGTTTAAGTTAATGCATATTTCTTGAAAGTCTCATAATGGCATTTTCTTTTGTGGTTTTACGGTTTTTTTTGATAATATTATAGAACAAACATTTCCGAAGATAACAGTATTAGTACTGCAGATAGGTGAAAATATTGTGGGTTTGATGAAACAAGCATGGAATTTGGTCCGTAGGTAGACTATGCCTCAGTGGTGATTTTTTAGATTTAGGGCCATCTCAGATTCGACCTGTGACAAAAATGGCGGCCATTTTCAGATGGCCGCCATCGCTATTTGAATTTTTTTGATATTGTAGGTTAATCAATTCTAGGGGGGGATGTTTTTGCCTTTGCATTATAATCATAACCTCAGTAATTTTACCGTCAATAACAGTTGAAATGGCAAATAATATAGTGAGCTAAAAATAAGAATTATCATTTTTATGTCATGTTACCGATTTTGAAATCCAGAACACTTCGTCAAATGCGTCAAACAACGCAGAATTATTACCTCCGCCAAACGAAGTTGGAGGGTTATGTTTTCACCCGATTACTGCGGTCTGTCTGTCTGTCTGTCTGTCTGTTGTTAAGGTACAGGATTTCTCGGAAAAAGTACGATAGATTTGGACCAAAACTCGGTTATACCAAGTCTATTTGGTATAAGAAGAAGTATTAATTTTGGCTGAAATCTATTCACAAAACTGTTGCCATGGCACCCAATTGATGAAATATCGGCGGAGGTATGCGCTCATACTGTATATATAATATATATGATGAAAATATTCGGGCGGGGTATGCGCTATTACTGAGTGCCCTCCCCTAGTTTCTTGTTTTTGTAGGTGAGCAGATGGTACACACAATAGCTTAGTATAGTATAATTGCCAAAGTCAATAGGATGGAAATTGTGTCAAAACAGTAATGAAAACGTTCTCTGTGAGCCGCGCATCAGAGAACTGTCCACCACCATGACACAAGAGCCTGTACACTGGAGAGCCGCCTTCTGGGCATTTGCAGCGTCCTCTGCAGCCGTTTTTGCAGCCACATCGCAAGAGCCCTGCAAGCTTCTGATGCTTTCTGGTAGGGTCGTCCAGGTTATACTCCATCCACACCAGGCTTCTTGTTCAGCCCCATTAACTTGGATGGACGGAAGCTCACTCGGTTTGCTCGGTATGGACTTCTTGCTTTGGCACCGGGGCTGTTGCCTTGAGGAGCAACAGGAGGTACATTTGTGTAGGTGTCTCGGGAGAGATGCTGAACATCTCTTGCGCACCAGCAGCACACGATGGGTGTGGCAACAGCCCGGAACTCCACTGAAGTCGTTGTCTGGGGTTGGAACAGCGATATTCCATTCCATCGGAAGGAGTCGTGCCGCACTGGTTGAGCTGGGGTTGTGGTCAATGTTATCACTGCCAGCAGTCGTGAAAAGACCACTTTCAGCCAGGAGACAAACTGGCTTTCTCTCTTGTAGTAAAGTAATGGCAGATCTTGTCGCCAAGCTAGTTTGAGATGAGCCAGCACCCGGTAATAGGAAATACTCAGTCCCAGATCATACAACGGTCCACCAGTTCACGCTTGCGAGTCTCGGTGTGGACCATCACACCCAAGTAGATGGGCAGAGGTGTTTCCCTTCCTTGGTTGTGCCTTGTACATGGGGCCTGCTGATTCTCCCGACGTCGTACCATGCTGTGGGACATCAGTAGTGGGAAATCGTGAGCACTGGATGGGGCATTGCTGAAGAGCGACGGCCTTTGATGTTTGGCCCATCAACACCATAGCAACTAACGCTACAGAGCACCGGACAGAATTTCCTGGCTGTTGGTTCAAAAGGAAACCACCAAACTGGTTTTTTCATCGTGAACATGTCTCTCCTCACTATGTTCGCAGCCCTGGCAAGATGAACAGCATCACCATCACGCATCAATGCTCACATGCTTCCTCAGTGCTTGCCAACATCTTTCGTGTGAAATGAGGAACTACATCCGGCTTGCTTGTGAGCTTCATCGTCTGGAAAAAGTAGGCCAGTACTCTTCTTTTGAGGTCAGTGGAGTAGCCGCGTTCGGCAACATCAATTCAAGTTGTTCTAGCCTTGTGGGTACAGATCGACCAGGTCGCTGAGTTGGGAAGATGGGTTGAAACTCGACTGTCCATGCGAGTAATCTTCAATATAAGATACAGATCAGCAAATGCAAGGCCATGATTCATTTTGTCCACACCAGGACTCTTCATTAGTTTTTGTTTCTCTAGCTATGTTGTACCAAAGAGGCAAGCATGGCAGATGGTACCGGGGCTTCTTGTGCAATCAAGTCTCCTGCACTCAGTTTGGCCAGTAGGGATTTGTCCTGCAATTTCATTGCAGCCTTCCTGACATTGATATCAAGCCCAATGTTGATGCTTTTCGAAGTCAAAGACTCCCCATCTGGTGCAGGTTGTCCCAGAAGAAGCATGTTTAGCGGAAGCACTTTCTTACAGCAATCTTGCGGCGTGAACTTCTTGAGCTATCAGCAGAGTCATCAGCAGCATCTTCTGGTGTTTCTTACGTCTCTGCACGCTGTAGTTTTGTTTGTTGTAGAGGAGCCACATGAGTCGTGCCACTCCCAATGGCCTTGGACCGCTGTAGTGTTTTTCAATGCCCATTCCCCTCATCAAGCTTGAAAGATATGATGTGGGCAACAGCCAATCTGTCAAAAAACCTACAAGAAGCTCAGCAATGTCTTGTACATGCGTCCTGGTGCCACGTGTAGACTCGGCTGGACATTGAAGCCCTCTGGAGTGTCTCCTGACAAAGAACGCACTTGCTCCAAGTCAGTTTCTAGCCCCTGTGTTGATGTCCCGGGCGTAGGGATCCCCACCTTGTAAAATTTGTCCATTGTCACACCTGACAAGCACTAAGAATATGGTCAAAATATGTGAAAGTGATTAAATTAGCTGGAGTCTCTATTAAATGAACATCACCAGTCTGACAAAAACCTGCATGCTGAATCAAGGCCATAATTCACAAGCCATCATGTGAGCCTTTGCTCCAAATAATATTCAAATGTATTTTATTCTAATTATCTGTGATAATACCACATCTATTGTACCAAACAATGACATAGGCCACTAGAAGTAGATAGAAAAACTAGAGAGAAAAAAAAAGTAGAGGAAAAAATAAGAGTGCACAGAGCACATTGCTAGGCGGATAAAACATTTTCTGAAGATATTTTCGGCAGCATTTGTAAAATGGCAGGCACTCCGCTCCTGGAAAGAATCTGGAATGGCCCTATAGCCAAAATCTTCCCAAGCACCTGTTTTTAATTGTCTGCCAAATTTCATGCTTGTTTACCAAACCCACAATTCTCCAAAATATTTCCTATATGCAGTACTATATAGCTTTTTACTGATAAACATTATATTAGTAGAAAAATTGTACGGGGAGCGAGCGGGTTGTCTCTTTAGGTGTGACCGTCACGGGCGATCCACCCAGGACTGTCTCTGGTGTCTCGGTTCGGGTGTACGTAAGTGCGCGCAGTGAGCCAAAACGCGTCCAGCCCGTTCTGGAAGACCGTTATAGACTGTGGGTATTACCCTGGGTGGGGGATTATCCTCGTGAGGCTCGGGGCATATTTTAGAATAGGCCACGATACAAAATCGTCGTTTTCTCGCACGACTGCAACTGACGTCACTAAGCTGCGCGTGGTTTAACGTATAGTGCAGTGTTTCCCAACCTGCGTTCTGTTGTTTCCCCCTTCAACCATCCGGATTTCCCCCTTCATGTGGACAAGGAAAAAAGTAGCCAAAATACAAAATTTACCTGCTTAATAACACAAGTATATAGACACTATCCTCTATAGTCTACTAGCCGCAAAGCCGCCCTCCGGGCGGACTTTTTGGCTAGCTCCTGCGGAGGGCTATTGGTGGGCCTTCGGCCCACCACCTGTGTTTGGTGGGCCTTCGGCCCACCAAACATGGACTCTCCAGATAGCCCCTTCTAACTTTCCTGAAATCATGGATGTAGAAATGTATGTATTCCCCCCACCCATTCACTCACCCATTACCCATCACCCCCCACCCATTCACTCACCCATTACCCATCACCCCCCACCCATTCACTCACCCATTACCCCCCACCCATTACCCATCACCACACGCCCATTCACTCACCCATTACCCATCACCCCCCACCCATTCACTAACCCATTACCCATCACCCATTCACTCACCCATTACCCATCACCACACACCCATTACCCATCACCCCCACCCATTACCCATCACCACACACCCATTCACTCACCCATTACCCCTCACCCCCCACCCATTCATTCACCCATTACCCATCACTTCACACCCATTACCATCACCCCCCACCCATCACTCACCCCCCACCCTTCACTCACCCATTACCCATCACCACACACCCATTCACTCACCCATTACCCATCACCACACACCCATTCACTCACCCATACCCATCACCACACAACCCTTACCCATTCACTCACCCATTACCACACCACACACCCATTACCCATCACCCCCCACCCATTCACTCACCCCCCACCCATCACCACACACCCAGTCACTCACCCATTACCCATCACCCCCCACCCATTCACTTTCCCATTACCCCTCACCCCCCACCCATTCACTCACCTATTACCCATCACCCACACACCCATTACCCATCACTCACCCATTACCCATCACCCCCCACCCATTCACTCACCCCCCACCCATTACCCATCACCACTCACCCCTTACCCATCCCACACAACCCATTCACCACCCATTACCCATCACCCCCCACCCATTACCATCACCACACACCCATTACCCATCACCCCCCACCTATTTCCCCCACCCATCACCCATCACCCCCACCCATTCACTCACCCCACACCCATTACCCATCCCCCCCACCCATCACCCCACCCATTCACTCACCCATTACCCATCACCCTACATCAAGGTTTCCTCAATGGACCCTACCCATAACTACGTCACGGTTTGTTTACATCGGTGCATTGTGGGGATAAGGCGGGGTCGCCGCGGGTGGACCAACGAAGGGAAAACTACGGCGATGGAAGAATTTCGAGTTATTTTGCGCGAAATTGATATTCCAGTGCTATATTACAGTGCTCTGTTCTCGCTGACAACACTATAGAGAAGACCTGAGGTAATGGCTGATGTGCAGAGGCTTTTAAACCAAGAAAACAGAGTCATAACAAAGCCTCGTCAAAAGGTAAGCAACTGGTAGGTACATAATGTGTCCCTACCACTTGCTTACTTCTTAATGAGACTCTGCTGTGACTGTTTTCCTGGTTTAGAAGCCTTTGCACATCAACCATCACCTCAGGTCTTCTCTATGTTGTCAGCGAGCACGGAAATATAGCACCTGGAATATCGATTTCGCCCAAAACAACTCGAAATTTTTTCATCGACGTAGTCTTCTCTTTGTAGGTTGTACATATTTATGGTTATGATAGTATTAAGATACCTTATTAATTGAGTTCCTTTTGTTGTCTTTCCTCATAATAAGTAGTGGTACATCATGGTTTAAGTGTTACTTGACGAGCCAATGAATACTCTTGAGTCTATACCAACATGACCAACCTTTGCTTTGATTTATCTTATTACTCCATCCATAAACAAGTTGCATAGCCACCGTGACATTACCCATCCTTGCCTCATGGTATACTTGGTACTGTCGTCTACCGATATTTTTCTCCCTACACAAATCGGGAAAACTCGCCGACGGTAATGGCTAGGTTAGATTTTGCTTTGATTTATCTCATTACTCCATCCACAAACAAGTTGCATAACCACGGTGACATTACCCATCCTTGCCTCATGGTACCTGGTACTCTCGTCTACCGAAATGCTCGTCCCTACATAATTCGGGGAAAACTCGCCGACGGTAATGGTTAGGTTAGGGGTAATAATGGACGAGAGTTGCGCGATCGTTTTCAGAGACACAGACAATTTTTTCTTGGCCTACAATAGGTGCTTGTTTTAATGGAGATAGGTTTTTTTGCGCAAACCCATTAAAAAAAAAAAAAAAAAAAATGAAACAACCTAACCTTATAGGTTTTAATGAAACCTAACCTAACCTTAACCACAAAGTATACCTAACCTAACCTTATAGGTTTCATTAAAACCTAAAAGACCCAGATTCAGTGTTTTTAATGGAAACTGTACCATAAAATTCGGATTAAATTTTTTTTTTTTATGGATTTGCACAAAATAAAACTATCTCCATTAGAACAAGCACCTATTGTAGGCCAAGAAAAAATAGTCGGTGTCTCTGAAAACGACCGCGAAACTCGTCCATTATTACCAGGTTAGGTTACCGTTAGGTTAGGTAAAGGTCAGTGAGGTTAGGTATTCATATCACAGGTAAAAGCTTATTAGTTATACATACATACTCCACTCCATACACCACTCTTTAACCCTTCAATACATCCCACATTCCCTCCCAGTCTACTCTGTCATATGATTTGGTATTAGTCCCGATGAACACCAAACTCACTTTGGTGGACGAAACTATTTTTTCTGGTGTGTTTTTATGTTTTGAATGAATCTGCTAACCATTTCTGTCGCAATTTTTTTTTTTTTTTTTTTTCCAAAAATGAACAAAACAATTGAACCTAAACCTAACCTAACCTTTACCTAACCTAACCTTTACCTAACTACAAAAAACAAAAAAACAAAAAACTAACCTTTACATTAAAAAAAAAAAAAAAAAAATTGCCACAGAAATGGTTAGCAGATTCATTCAAAACACATAAAAACACACCAGAAAAAAATAGTTTCGTCCACCAAAGTGAGTTCGGTGTTCATCGGGACTAATACCAAATCATATGACAGAGTAGACTAGGAGGGAATGTGGGATGTATTGAAGGGTTAAAGAGTGTGTATGGAGTGGAGTATGTATGCATAACTAATAAGCTTTTACCTGTGATTATGAATACCTAACCTAACCTAACCTGGTTATAATGGACGAGAGTTTCGCGGTCGTTTTCAGAGACAACGACTATTTTTTCTTGGCCTACAATAGGTGCTTGTTCTAATGGAGATAGTTTTATTTTGTGCAAACCCATAATTTTTTTTTTTTTTAAATCCGAATTGTATGGTACCGTTTCCATTAAAAACACTGAATCTGGGTCTTTTAGGTTTTAATGAAACCTATAAGGTTAGGTTAGGTATACTTTGTGGTTAAGGTTAGGTTAGGTTTCATTAAAACCTATAAGGTTAGGTTGTATCGTTTTTTTTTTTTTTTTTTTAATGGGTTTGCGCAAAAAAAAACTATCTCCATTAAAACAAGCACCTATTCTAGGCCAAGAAAAAATAGTCTGTGTCTCTGAAAACGACCGCGCAACTCTCGTCCATTATTACCCCTAACCTAACCATTACCGTCGGCGAGTTTTCCCCGATTTATGTAGGGACGAGCATTTCGGTAGACGAGAGTACCAGGTACCATGAGGCAAGGATGGGTAATGTCACCGTGGTTATGCAACTTGTTTATGGATGGAGTAATGAGATAAATCAAAGCAAAATCTAACCTAGCCATTACCGTCGGCGAGTTTTCCCGATTTGAGTAGGGAGAAAAATATCGGTAGAAGACAGTACCAGGTATACCATGAGGCAAGGATGGGTAATGTCACGGTGGTTATGCAGCTTGTTTATGGATGAGTAATAAGATAAATCAAAGCAAAGGTTGGTCATGTTGGTATAGACTCAAGAGTATTCATTGGCTCGTCAAGTAACACTTAACCATGATGTACCACTACTTATTATGAGGAAAGAACAACAAAAGGAAACTCAATTAATAAGGTATCTTAATACTATCATAACCATGAATATGTACAAACCTACAAAGAGAAGACTACGTCGATGAAAAAATTTCGAGTTGTTTTGGGCGAAATTGATATTCCAGGTGCTATATTTCCATGCTCGCTGACAACATAGAGAAGACCTGAGGTGATGGTTGATGTGCAAAGGCTTCTAAACCAGGAAAACAGTCACTGCAGAGTCTCATTAAGAAGTAAGCAAGTGGTAGGAACACATTACGTACCTACCAGTTGCTTACCTTTTGACGAGGCTCTGTTATGACTCTGTTTTCTTGGTTTAAAAGCCTTGCACATCAGCCATTACCTCAGGTCTTCTCTTAGTGTTGTCAGCGAGAACAGAGCACTGTAATATAGCACCTGGAATATCAATTCCGCGCAAAATAACTTGAAATTCTTCCATCGCCGTAGTTTTCCCTTCGTAGGTCCACCCGCGGCGACCCCGCCTTATCCCCACAATGCACCGATGTAAACAAATCGTGACGTAGTTATGTCTGGGGCCCATTCTCGCAACCCACTTTTGTTTTCACAATTCTCGCTAATAGGCTGCTAAAAAAAAAGAAAAAAAAAAGTGATCGGATCATCTCATAAGTGGGCTTATGACCTTCCCCTGGTCAACCCGATTCCAAAAATGTGCCATATAAGGTGTTTGCGCCACGGGGGGCGGAACCTATACCACACACACACACACAAAAGACAGACAGGACAGACAGACAGACAGACAACAGACCACCTTTCGCTTATATTATTATAGATATCTTATTTTTGAAGAAAGGTGAAATAGCCGCATTCTAAGACTTTTATTTTTTCTGTCTTTTTTTTAAATGCTAATAATTTAGATGCCCTCCAGGATAAATATTCCCCTCAGAATCCCGAAATTTCCCCCAGGTTGGGAAATACTGCTATAGTGTCTATTAATCTTGAGTTTTAAAGGGCGCAGCGGCATGGCTTGGGGAGCGAGGTGTCGCCGACGGTTTAAAGGGCGCGGCGGCATTGTCCAGCCATGTGTGTGCGGCGTGCCCGCGAAAATTTTGTTGGTCTATCGTGACTCTATCGTAACCTATATTTAGCAATATCATGACGCAATCTCCGTATTCTAAGGGTTATCGTGACGCCTTCCTAGGACAATCGTGACACATTATTAGTTTATATCGTGACTCATGCGTGCGTTTATCGTGACACATTATTAGTTTATATCGTGACTCATGCGTGCGTTTATCGTGACACATTATTAGTTTATATCGTGACTCATGCGTGCGTTTATCGTGACACATTATTAGTTTATATCGTGACTCATGCGTGCGTTTATCGCGACGCATTATGCATATTATTAGGGTTATCGTGACACACTGTAACGGTTTTTCTCATGACACCTCGTCACGATAGACATACGACGATCATGATAGTGTCACGAAGCTGCTACACAGATAACGATAACGTCACGATAGACTTACGATAGCGCTGCGTTGGGTACAGAAATCTGGGAGCTTCCCGATTTTTTAGTGCATGCACTAACTTTTCGTGGCCTCGGCTGAGTGTGTCACGATCCCCGGGGCACGATGGACCCATAATCAGGACCGTGATGGGGGCTACTCATTACATAAGAACTTAAGAAAATAAGGAAGCTACAAGAGGCCGCGAGACCTACACGTGGTAGTTCCTGTCGCCTAACATCCACCTTTCATCCCCATCCATGAACCTATCCAGCAATCCTCTTTAAAGCTCCCTAATGACTCCGCACTAACTACCTGTCTACTGAGACCATTCATTCATTCACCACCCTATTTGTGAACCAGTTTTTTCCCTATTTCCTTTCTAATTCTACGCTTTTCCAGCTTGAATCCGTTACTTCTTGTTCTACCCTGGTTAAAAGCCGTAAGAACTTTCCTACCTCTCATTGCATTGTTGGCGCTTTCGTGGTTCGATTATGGAATGTGTGAAGGGGGCTTAAAACACTAGGAACTTCGTGACGTCACGCTTTAGCTCCGCCCAGGGGCGGAGTGGACTGACCTTCTCTGGAAGCGACCTTGTTTCAGGCATCTATACTTCTATTAGGGAAACTATACTTGTATCTATACTGTTTATATATATAACCTCCATGGTCCGTCCGAAATCCGTGAGCATCAACTACTACTCATACCTGAGGTAGGTCAAATTGTGTATCCTACTGTTGTGTTAAGCTCCCTCCATTTTATTTTATCACGAGCCGCCACTGTGTGTGTGTATGTGTGTGTAATACCCCTTTTCTCTCCACAGAATTTGTTGGTGTTCGGGGCGTCCTTCTCCCACTTCGCGATTGGAATGACCTTATCGTGGCCTAATGTGGTCGTGTCGCAGCTCTCCGTCGACAATTCAACGCTGTTCGGCAACCAACTTTACCTCCACGACTGGCAGATGGACATGCTTGGTACGTTGGTTTATGTATCTCAGTTCACCACAAAGGCTCGAAGCACTAGTTTACCTGGTACTCTCTTACTCAAGCCTTCTGCTGCGTAGCGTACTACAGTGCATTACTTTTTTTTTTTAACAAAGATAATTTCAGAGTTTAACAGTAAAGGGGATGAAAGTGTAAAGATACTGGTTAACTCTTGCATTAGGAAGATGAGCTGAGAAGGGCAGAGAATAGGTAGAAAGTCTTGTGCAGCGAGGCCGCTGTGATGTAAGCATTCAGTTGGCAAATTCAGAACGAGTATGAAATAATAGTAGATGATAGCAAAAGATGCAACATTGCGGCGGTGCTAAGCGATTGAAGACAGTCAGTAAGAGGAGGGGAGTTGACGAGGCAAAAAGCTTTGACTCTATCCTGTTGAGAGAGCTGTATGAGTGGATCCTCCCCAAACATGAGAGGCATACTTATTACTAAATATGAGGAAGGATAAGGCCCCCCTTAGGAGCAAGACCACGAGCAAGCATCTGTGAGGGGGAAAAAAGAAGACTTCTTAAGAGGCTGATTTAGCAGACGATATAATTATGAAATTGGCAGTTTAGGTTTTTAGTAAAGGACTGCCCAAGTATGTTCAGCATAGGATATTTACTCATAGCACCCACTGGCTGACAATTTCGCATTTTTTTCTTGAGTTTAACTCTAATCTATCCAGTGCTACCTCCACAGATGAATGCATTCAAAATCACATCTCCTTAACCTTAGGAAGTGTAACACATCTCAGCTTGTTTCAACCAGATACCTTCATATGTTTCGTAATACGTGACTGTCGAGATAGTACGTAAATGCAACCATACAACTACAGTGCAGCAAGTAGGAGTTCATTCCATTACATTACTATTCATCCGGTACTTTAGACGCCACCTGTTTCCTCGCAGGCAGCCTGATTACCATCGGGAGCGTGATCGGTCTGATGCTCTCCGGCTGGATCGTTCGCAAGTTTGGCAGACAGAAGTCGTTGGTGATAGCGGTGCTTCCGGGGCTGATAGGTTGGGCCATTCTGGGCACAGCATACAACACATATATGCTGCTGGTAGGCAGGTGAGTGACAGATGATTGCCCATGGTACTGTTCAGTTGTGAGCTCTTCGGTTAATAGTCCGGTGCAGAGCAGCATATTTCCAGTGAACCTTGCAATGTTTGGCAACAATCGTTTTTGGCTTATTTTGATAGGTATTAGTGTCCAGATAAAATTTAGGGTGGGTGGCCACTTGTCACCGGCTTGGCTTTTTCAGAATCCAAGATGGCCGCCAAGATGACCGCCATATATAATCAACACATAAATTAGGCTGTAACTCCTGTTCTAAGTTATTTCTAAGTTAAGTAAGTTCTAAGTAACTCCTGTTCTAAAAGCACAGCAGTTAGCCGGATTCAGAGATGCCGCACTGGGCGGACTTGTGCAAATCATCATCGATAACTTTGATGCTGTGATCAGTTCCCAAAACTGCCGCCTTGAATATCATTACATGGCAATGCTGGCAGCTCAGTGGAAAACCGATCTTGACCGCCTTGATGGTTTGGATACAGTGATCCCTCGCCTATCAAAAGAAGAAATGAAGCACCCTATCCCGTGGGAGACACCAGTCGTTGAGTATGCGGGACCGAAGAAACCTCCTATGCCATTCACTGCTACAAACCGATTTGCCATGTCAGACGACTTTGTACAAGCCACGACAGTCTCAATTGACAGAGCCAGAGATTTAGACTTCAGCTTCATCAAAGACGTGCTCTTTGAAGCTAACACTCCTGAGTACAACGGGTACAATACACGTCACTGCCGTGTGGCAGGAATGACTCCAGCACCCAAGACAGCGGTGGTATATCTTCCACTTATCAACATGAAGCCAGGGGACCCGACTACTGTCCTAACTTCCATCACCCGAGGATTCGAAGTCACCAGAGCATCCAACCAGGATAATCTCGTTCTCACCTGCGATCAGGCCATATATAAGATCGTCGTTGACATCACATTTCATCAACCAGATCTGCTCACCGACATAGTGGTGATTCTTGGTGAGATGCATTTCCTGGTGGATTTCGTGAGTTGCGTTGGCACTATCATGGCGGACAGCGGCCTCAAGGAGATTATGATGGCATCCTTCGGCTCGTCGAGAAGATGTTGCGAGGGAAGAAATATCCACAGAATGTTTGGGCACTAAGATTGCTCACAGAGGAGCTGCTTCGACCAGTATTTGAGAGGGAAAATCTACACCTGACCAGCTTGGATGATCTGGAGAAGCTACTTGATGAACTCGCCACTCAGAGTCGTACCACAAGGCTGTGGTGTATAACGTCATCAAACCCACATTTCTAATGATGATGTTTTGTCGGGCGACGCATGAAGGCGATTGGCCACTCCACATCAAAGTAGCAGAATCAATGCTTCCATACATGTTCGCAGCCACAAGTACAACTATGGCAGGTACGGCCTCTACTACGTACGCTCCATGACTTGGTTGGGACCAGAGATTCTGGAAAAGTTCTGCAAAGGAGAGCAGTCACTACACCACAATACCGGTGTCTACAACGGACAGTGGAGCGACATGTTTATAGAAACGAACTGGATGAGGAAGGGGCATGGACCAGGTGGCATCATTGGCAACACAGAAAATCCTCAAACGATGGCGACGTGGGTGTACAGCATGGATGCGACCATGACCCTGACTGGTGACCTGAAGAAGATGTCTGGAGCTGACGAAAAGGTACAGCTGACCCTCAAGGAGGAATCTACCAGTCGCATTCGTCGAGATGGCAATGATCGTAAATCACTGAAGGCTACTCTAGAGTCATGCATCGACCCACTGGATCCAGCTACCCACGATGCAGGATGTCTGCTCAACATCTCGAATGGTCAACTAGCTCAGCCGAATGTTAACGTAGACAAGGCAGTGGAGATTGGAGCTAATCAGCTGATCCAGTTCGAAGCACTATGGCCAGAGGGCTTTTACAGCTCACTCACAAAATAGGTCACAACCTTTGCCGCAAAGAAGAAACGTCTAACAGTCGAGGATAATGTCGTCCTGGACCAAGAGGCTATATACGCTCGGGTGATTGGCCTTCTGGTGAGCCAGCGCGATCTCGATCTGGAACAAGTCCTCTCCACAGAGCTAACTGCATATCCGCCCTCGATGTTTCAAGCTGATGGCCAGATGCGAGTGGCAACGGGAAAAGTTACGCTGAAAAAGAACCTCCAGGTAGAAGTTTTACAACGCCTAATCACAAGCCCAACATCTATGGTGGTTGATGTGTCCGCTCTTCTGTGGACATTAGAATGGCCATCCCAAGGAACCGTTGACACGTTCATATCGGTGTTCAAGGTATGGGTCAACGGGAGGTTGCTTGAAGCTGATGTCCACCTGTGCTTCGATCGCTATTTTGAATACTCTACAAAGAGCAGCACCAGATCAGCTCGAGCCAACGCTACCCGGGTCCATCAGCTCGAACGGAAAACTCCACTGCCGGCTCGGGACGCGTACTTAAGAACTCAGCCAATAAGAAACAGCTCAACACTCTGCTTTGCGATGCGATCCTGAGTGATGATAACTTCCTGCAGCATGCGACACAGAACCACCAGTTGGTGGTTACTGGGGAAAACGACATGCCCACGCAGGTATCGAAGGGTCGTAAGTCGCCTCGTCTGGACCTAGCATCAACACATGAAGAAGCTGACATACTCATCACTCAACAGGCCATCCACCTTGCAAAAGAAGATCCAGAATCACACGTGCGGGTCGTGTGTGACGACACAGACGTGTTCGCGTTACTTGCTTACTACTACTTGAATGAGAAGCTCCAGTCATCATTGACGATGCAGTCTCCAATTATGGGTCGGTCGTGCATTGACGTGAAGGAAACCGCTCGTAAACATTCAGCAATCGTACCCGAGTTCCTGGCGCTTCATGCTCTAACTGGCTGTGATTGAGTTGCTGCGACTTATGGAATTGGGAAAACAAAAGCAATCGCTGTGACTCGAAAAGGCTACACTCTGGATCAGCTTGGTAAACCCTTGGCAAATATCGTTGAAGTCACCGAACAAGCAACAGCTTTCATGGGTGCGTGCTATGGCATTACAACTCCCACCTCTTCGATGACCAAGATCCGCCAGAAGCTATGGGCACAGAAGACTGGCAAATCGACAGCAGCACCGAAGCTGTGTAGTTTGCCCCCAACTACAGAAGCGTTTGAGCAGAACGTTCGTAGAGCACACCACCAAGTCGCTCACTGGTACAGTGCCCTGAGTGGGGATCCACCAAACTCTCGCTGCAGTGGAACACGGGTGGGAAGCTGATGACACTAACAAGTGTCTCATCCCTCGAAATATGGAGGACGGTGTATCCTACGCCCCGGAGCACATTCTCAAGCTGGTCAGATGTGGCTGCACATCTGAGCGAGCATGTAGAGGTGGGAAATGTGGCTGTATGGGGCGCCAACTTCCATGCACGATGTTCTGCACCTGCGGTGGTGGTACTGCCTGTTCCAATCCATTCAGCATCACCGAGAGTGCAACAGATCATGCCGATATCCCTGATGACAGCGATGAGGCAAACTACCGAGCAATGGATGTCGACGATGAGGACGATGAATAGTTCCTAGATATAAGATATTTGGTCCATTGGGGCATTAATTTAGCTTCATTTATTAGAGTATAACATGTATAATATGTATTGATATAGCGTTGAAACATTTGCATTTGGGCAACGTGAAGATGCCAAATTGTTGCATTTATTATTAGTATTATTAGTATTTATACTACATATTATTATTTATATTATTATTATTATTATTATTATTATTATTATTATTATCGGTAGTATCATATACTTTACATGTATGTCTACTTTTAAGTCACGCCAATGTCATGTTTGAGAGATGATAATTATTACAATAAATGTTGTCTGATTCTAAATAGATTTGTTTTCTTATATTTTGCTTGCTATCATAATCAATATTGCTTGTAAACTGGCGAATGACTTCAGAATCATATTATATGCTTTACAAAGCACATATATATACAGAAACTTTATAATGCAACTGCATGTACAACAGATTATATTAGTTTTAGTGTGATTTTGGCATTTTTACAGGTATTTTGGCGGCCATATTGGATTTATGCCATCAACATGGCCGCCAAATGACCCAAAAACATCATAATCCACTTCCTGGTCTCTAAAACATATATTTAGACACCAATTTCATCCTTTTACTGTACTTAGAACAGGAGTTACAGCCTAATTTATATTTTGGTTATATATGGTGGTCATCTTGGATTCTGAAAAAGCCAAGCCGGTGACAAGTGGCCACCCAGCCTAAATTTCATTTAGACCCTAATATCTATCGAAAAAAGTAAAAAAAATGATTGTTGCCAAACATTGCAAGGTCCCCCGGCCCAGCCACCGGACTATAATTGCATACGAGAATGGTAGCTCATATAATTATTTTTTTCTTCAATATTTTTAGCGTTATACCACTTGGAGAAGCATTCACGGCAAACAGCCCTCAGCTACAAAAAACGTACTTGCAGGTTCTGGACGGCGTCTCAAGCGGCATGGTGACTCTAACGGTGATGACCTACGCCACCGAGATTCCCGACACCACCATCAGAGGCACTGCCAGCACAATACCTTGTTTGATGCTCCTATTGGGGGCAAGTTTTTGCACGGGAATAGGTATCTTCTTTACCTGGTACTACTTGGGGTTGGGTATCATGTGTCTGCTGCTGATCTATATCTTCTTCATCGTCCCCTTCCTGCCGGAGAGTCCTACGTTTCTCATTATCACAAATCAGGAGAAAAAAGCTGCTAAAGTTCTTGAGCGTCTGCGGGGGTCATACATAAACATCGACAAAGAATAATGCTCATAAAGGAGATGAATGACGATGTGAAAGGGGACAAAAGTTGGAGCTTTCTGCTGCAGAGGAACGTGCAAAAACGAATCTTTGTGCTGACCGCGTTGTTTCTGGTACAGAGCTTCAGCGGCACAGCGGTCCTGCGAGTCAACGCCGTCAGGATCCTACAGGACTCTGGAGTGACTTTATACAAGGACGTGTTCGCCACCCTCCTGCTACTGCTGCCCATTGCGGGAATCTTCGTGCTATCGTAAATAGTGGACCGTCTGGGCCGCAGAATATGCCTGGTGATATCCCTCATGCTCACGATGGTGTCTTATGTTGTCCTAGGCACACATGTTTATCTCCAAACTCACACTATTGTACCACTGGTTCCCCTCGAACTCAACAATACCGCACTTCCACCAGCCTACTACACACATCAAAGGTGAGTTGAAAAATAATATACTTTCATGCCGACTATGACCTTACCCCAATGACATCTACATGACATGACCAAGCCAACATTAAACGTTTGAGTTGCCGACTAGATTATCTCAAACAACACATTAATGACGAACAAAATAGTAAACTAAAATCCAAAAACACCGGTGTTATGTGAAATAGCTGAGCTGCGAGATCCCTATATAGTGAGTTGGCCTTCTGCGCATGCATGGCGCCACGTCAACACAGCAGCAGTGACCGTTAGGTTAGTGATTCGAGGGTGATTCGTCCCCGGGTGAAATGCCCCGGTTGATTAGCTCCCGGGGTATTCATCCTGGAGGATTCGTTCCCTAGGGTGATTAGTCCCTTGGCTGTATTTTGGTAGTGTTACGAAGCTCCATTACTGCAGCATGTATCCAGTATCTATGTAGAAAGCTAAATTTTGTTACTTAAAATTCTTCAAAAAACCACTCAGATGGTATATACTAAAATATCTAAAATAACTTCAAATTATAAGCCACAGCACGAAAGAAGCGTATCTTTTCATTTAAATCATATTTTTCAATGAGACTATTGATGTTTTTAGTTATAGTTGTCGGCTTACATACCGACCCAGACTGTTCAAATATAACCCTTTTCCCCTTTGCAAGAACTTCTTCCTTTTTCAGTTCTTTGATTAGAAAGCAAAGGGTTTGCGTTACAGAACTTTGAAGGGCATTTGGAAGCCCTCCAAGTTTGTATTGTTGGTGCGAGGTTCATCTTGAAGGGCTCTGTCACGCACATTCCAATCAGTAATTTTGAACCTGGGAACCATTTTCCTGCGGTTCTGACCACGACCTGTCTCATAACCGTCATGGGATGATTGTGCTTGTTCACAACTTTTCAAGATAGGAAGGGCTCATCCCCAACAGTTGTGTGAACACGAGCCTTGCATGCAGTAACCTCACATCGCCAGTATTGCTTGGTTCCATCGGCGTTTTTATTCTTCTGTGGAGCGTAAATGATGTTAAAATCGTCAACAAGCTTTTCCCTGCCACGGCTTGATGTGATTCTATGCGACATGTTTATCAGGCAGTGGTGGTATACGTACTGAAAGTGAAAACAGAAAATGATTCGCCCTCGTGGTTTCATAAGGTTAACTCGAACTAATGAACAATAGTTAAGCTAATAACCTGATGTATCATACCGACAAAAATACAAAGGTGGGCATCGCAATTTTTTTCTCCAATTCCGCTATCGCAATTCCGCAATTCCGGACATTGTTCTTCTCCTAAATCTATCAAAAGTGGTGTTTTCCCCAGGGTTCTGTCCCATCACCCACTCTCTTTCTATTATTCATTAATGATCTTCTAAGTCTAACTCAAAGCCCTATCCACTCCTACGCTGATGATTCTACCCTGCATTTTTCAACGTCGTTTATTAGACGTCCAACTCAACAGGAACTAAGTGATTCACGGAGAGATGCCACCGAGCGCCTAACTTCTGATCTTTCTATTATTTCTGATTGGGGCAAAGCAAACCTTGTTTTGTTCAATGCCTCAAAAAACCCAAATTTTCTTCACCTATCTACTCGACAAAACCTACCAGATAACTATCCCCTCTTCTTCAATGACACTCAACTGTCTCCTTCTTCTACAATGAACATTCTAGGACTATCCTTTACTAAAAATCTGAACTGGAAATCTCACATCTCATCTCTTGCTAAAACAGCTTCTAAGAGTTAGGTGTGCTGTGGCGTCTGGTCCTTTTTTTTCTCCCTCCCAATTGCTTGCTCTCTACAGGGGCCTTATCCGCCCATGTATGGAGTATGTCTCACATGTTTGGGGAGGATCCACTCATACAGCTCTCCTAAACAGGGTTGAGTCAAAAGCTTTTCGTCTCATCAACTCCTCTCCTCTGACTGACTGTCTTCAATCTTTAAATCACCGCCGCAATGTTGCTTCTCTTGCTCTCTTCTACCGTTATTTTCATGCTCACTGCTCTTCTGAACTTGCTAACTGCATGCCTCCCCCACTCCCGCGGCCTCGCTGCACAAGACTTTCTACTCATTCCCATCCCTATTCTGTCCATCTTCCTAATGCAAGAGTTAATCAGTATCTTTACTCTTTCATCCCTTTCACTGGTAAACTCTGGAACTCTCTTCCTGTTTCTATTTTTCCACTTTCCTATGACTTAAATCTTTTCAAAAGAAGAGTAACAAGACACCTCCCGAACTAAATTGGCCTACCCCTTTGTTTTTATTTTATTCTCTTACTGTCTTCTTTATAGGGACTGGCAACTAAGCGGGCTTTGTGTTACCCATTTTTGTTGTGCCCTTGGCCAGATCCCTGTGATGTAAAAAAAAAAAAAAAAAAAAAAAAAAAAAAAAAATAATTCCGACCTGCACCAGTCCGCAATCGCAATTCCGCAATTTTTTTCAGATAGGCCTTTTCGCAATCGCAATTCCGCAACTAATTTTGACACTAAATAACAAAACACCTACAATTAAAACAAAACACCTACAATTAAAACAAAACACCTACAATTAAAAAAGAAAAATGTCTCTAGACTCTTAAACACCTACAATAAAAAAAAAAAATGTCTCTAGACTCTTTATTAGTGTTTAATACTTCTGTATTCCTTGTTTCTGTCTATACTTGTTACTTGTCCTTAACAATTAAGTCTTTGTCTCTTAGTGTTTTTCTTTACTTTTACACTTCACAGTCTACTGGCTAGTAATCACTAATCTAAGTAATCTACTAATCTTCCTCCTCCTCCTCCTCCCACTTCTTCTGGTTCAACATGTGGAGGTTGCCCTTCAAGAATAAAGCTTCTCAAAGTTGTTGGCTGTCAGCGCTGATCTCTTTGGCCTCAGGATGTCAGAACCCATGCTGAACAGCCTCTCCACAGCCGCGGAGGAGGACACAGGGGTGTTGTATTTGATGAACAGGTCCACCCAGGCAGACTTGGCAGTGTCGTCTCCACCATATTTGGCGGGAACTTATATTCACGCGGGCACTTTGAAGGTGGTGACCGTCACAATTATTGCGATTGCGTTTCAAAATTTTGGCGGTCCGCAACCCGCAATTCCGCAATTTTTTCAGGCATTTGCAATTGCGCAATTCCGCAACCGAATTACTCATTCCGCGAGTTGCAAATTGCGGAATTGCGGACTAAAATTGCGGAATGCCCACCTCTGCAAAAATACAGCCAAGGGGACGAATAACCCTAGGGGACGAATCATCCAGGGATGAATATCATGGGAGCGAATCCATCGGGTCAATTCTACCGGGGACGAATCACCCTGGAACCGGTTAGGTTAAGTTAGATATACAGAAACATGGGTAAAAGCTTATTAGCCTAACCTAATCTAACGGTCACTGCTGCTGTGTTGATGTGGCGCCGCGCATACGCAGAAGGCCGAGTCGCCAGGGATCTCGCAGCTCACCTATTTCGTATAGCAACGGCACTCGGAATACTAGTGTGTGTATATATATATATATATATTATATATATATATATATATATTATATATATATATATATATATATATATATATATAATTGATATATATTATTATATATATATATATAGTATGTATTGTATATATATATAATAGTGTATATATATATATATATATATAATATATATATATAGATATATATATATATATATATATATATATATATATATATATATATATATATACACACACACACACACATACATATGCCCTAGAGCAGCTTATGGATCACACAATCCGTTATTCATGACCGTCCTGCAGACACCGCCCAACATTTATGACCTTTACAACTCTAACCAAGGTTTATCTTCATTTACTTTGTTGAACTTTTCTCATTCGCTTGCGTTCCGCCGATGATAAGTAAATCTCATTCAGTAACCTGTCATATCGCTCCGGTGCCGCCTGGGACCAACAAGCGGAGGTGCTTTAGCAATTATACTCAGATAAGTGGAGGAGCAATACTGACTTTTCTTTTACTCAGATTTTACATTGAATGATTATTGCTTCCATGTCACAGATCATCTCTGTGCTGAGCGCATTACTGAGGATTGTCTCTAGCATGGTGCTTACATTCCACACATTCTTTTTTATCCTAATGCTCATAAACCTTGATTTAACTCAGCTTTCGCGTGCTTATCCAAAATAAAGAGCCGGCTCACAACGGCTACAGTAACCATCCATCTCTTGAACACTCATGTCCATTATATCTCTCCCGTAATCATACCAAACTATTCTTCAAAACTTGCCAAAAAACTCAATACTATAGAAAAATATAAAAACTTTAAAAGAGATTTCAAAAAAATCTTCTGGATACCAACTAATCTAAGTAAATCTACTAAGATCTACTCGGAGAATCTAATCGACTAGGAGTTTCCGCACTATGCAAAAAAAACATCTACAACAATTTTTTCTAACTAGAGGTTACAGCTGTTTCAACTATTTTTAAAGCTCAACTTTCGCTGAAACCTTTATCAAATTTCCACTCTAGGTGGTGAAGGCCTTACTCCTCCCTTCTAATAAATTATGTCTTACTATAAGATTCTTCGTAATGACAATTTTATATGCCCTCTTTGGCCTTGACCTTCGGAAGGCTTACAGTTCTGATGGAGGCTTCTCCTATTGTTCTCAAAAACTGTGCTTTTGTGCTGGCAACTGCTTGGTTAAACGTTTTTCATCTTTGACTCTTTATCTATACTTCCCTTTCCTTTGCTGTAAGTTTGTCACATTCAACTTGGTACTAAAAAGGGTGGACCGCTTAATCCTTCAAAACTACCGTTTTATAGCTTTGACCTCTGCCCTGCTAACAGCTTTGAATATATCCTAATAAGAAGATTCTTAAGCATATATTGCTCACAATCTCTATCTGATCGTCAGAACCTGTTCGTACAGGGCGGATCTACTGGCAATCTTCTAGCTTTCCCAAATGAATCTGGGTCATCGGTTTAGGTAATTCGTGCAGATTGTTGGCCTTGACATATAAACGTCTTGTTAATAGAGTACTGGCACAAATCTTAATTCCAAACTCCATCGCTTGGGTTTCTATCATCCTCTCCGTACTTCATCCCAAATGTACTTCCCCAACTAGCTCGCTACTATTTTAGCACGATCATTGTTCAACCTAAGTCACACCAACAGTGTGTTCCTAACGGCTCTGTCCCATCCAAACTCAGCAATCTATTCATTAATGAATATCCTAAGCGAACTCAAAAGTACAATCCACCTTACTCTGATTACTCTACCCTGCACTAAAACATCAAACTCTAATGAGTTAAATGATCACGTGGGATGCCGCAGGGCGTCTATCTTCTGTTCAATGTATAATTTCTGAATATGGCAGAACAACCTTGTCTTGTCAATGAGCCTCAAAAACTCAATTCTTCACCTATCTACTCAGCATACTCCAATACAGGGAAGAAGAGGCGGTAGCAGAAGTAGTTAGCGTCCTCGATTGCGTTCTCGGTGACCCGAGTTCGATCCTCGAATGAGAACCAAAACCACTTAGTACTTTCTGCACATTCGAGTGGCATAAGAACACCACATGCAGCCCACGAACTCTACCTTCGTTGCGAGTGTATCGGAGGAGACAGGGAGGGCGAAATGAACAACTAATTCACAGCGTCACGATAAAAATCCCTGCCTGCGCCACCAAGGGCGAGGGACCAGCCATCACAGCCCTCAGGAACCTGCAGGGCCTACCATCCGAAAAATCGAGAAAAAAGACAAAACTTATCCCCTCTCTTCAATTGACACTCAAATTCTCCTTCTTCCACACTGAAACATTCGTGGGCTATCCATTACCAAAATCTCAACTGGATAATTTCACATTTTGTCTCTGCTAAATCAGCTTTTATGGAAGTTAGGTGTCCTGTGCCGACTGAGTCAATTTGTTCTCTGTCCAGCTGCCCTTTACAAGGACCTTATCCGCCCATGTATGGAGTGTAGCCATGCATCTCATGTTGTGGGGGGATCCTTTATACAACTCTCCTAAATACGGTAGAGTCAAAAGCTTTTCGTGTCACTGAAAACTCTCCACTCTAACTGACTGTCTTCCAATCTCTCAATAGTCTATAGTCAAAAAATGTGGCTGAACCTCAAAACAAAGCTAACAAGGTTTTTAACTTGGGATATGGGCATGAATAACCTCTCTTTCAGATAAAAAAAGTTTACCAAAATAACCTTGCCGAAAGGGTCAAACGGGCGCCCTCTGTTAAAATCCAACGGGGAAGATCTCGACCCGCCGCCACAACGGTTGTTTCCTACTCTTATCCAAATAATAAGCTAGGTCAATAATTTTTTTACACCAAATGCATGACTAGTTACTGCCATTACCATCAATTTTCATCAAAAATTGGTACAGTAGTTTTGTGCCCCCCCCACCAAAAATTAAAACCCCCCCCCCCCGATAAATTAGAATAAAAAATTATTTTGCATGAAAAACAACACAGGGGCCCCACCAAGGCCAGCTTGACATTTTCTTGGGTTTTAAATTGTACTGATAGCGTAGCTACTATGCTTAAAACAATAAACTTAACACAGAAAATGGGACTAAGCCCCTGCCATGGTGTTCATTCTTTTTTTATTTCTTATACAAATATGAATATAAAGGGTACAAAACAGACGAAGTAGCTTTTTCAGGCAACAAATTTTCACATAATTCCGACATTTATAAAAAAAATAGGTCCCAAAATAAGTCAAAACTTACAATTAATGGAATGGTCAGTTGGTCTCGAATGCTGGGCAAGGCTCTTGCATAACCACCACAGAACAAGTCATGACGGACCAAAGAACATTTCTTGTCAAGAAATAGTCACAGGTAATTTCATCATCATCAAGATATGGCTGTGGTGAGTTGTGCAGTGGAGGCCTTTTGCAATCACCACACGTTTGAACAGTGAAGAATGCCATGTTTCCTGCAATGCATCTTTCTGTACACACCTGAAGTACAGTTACACCTAATATAGCCAACAAATTACAGGGGACAGCTGGCAACGTCAGTCATGATTGGTTGTAATTACCATTGAAAGTTTCCATCCCCACCGTCAGGTTTTAGTGGTTTCTACCTTTCCATTCTGATTTGGAAGTAAACTCGAAGGGCTGTGGAATTTCGTAGCGGCTCTGTTGGTGGCATGATTGGCCTCAACATACTTTGGAGCTTTTTACAACCTTTGCCTGAAAGCGCTCCAGTCGGAGAGATGATGTTTTCCCCATCATCACCATGTTACAGCCACACTAAAGCCTTCTCCCAGCTTCAATAACATCTTCTGAACTGCTATCTTGCCAAAACCACTTCCTGCCATTTGAGGAAGTTTCTATTGTCATCAACCTTTCGAAGGGGACGCTGCCTCCCAAATTCCATGAAACACTGGATGACAAATCACAACCCAGTAGTGCATGGATGAAAAGAATGTTGGAACAAACACATCATCCCAAAGATTCCTCATCTCTTGAGTTCAGACTTTCACACTTTTTGCACTAGCCTTGGTTTGCTGCGTGAAGTTAGATATTGTAACCGTCATCTCTATGGCATGATAACATAGAAGGACAATAGGTCAGTGTCATCTGCTATCAAATGGTTTCTCCTGTCTGTGACAGTTCTAGAGCCGTCTTCAAATCAATAGTTCCGCGTCTCCAGATGCATGGACTACTTTACAACTGCTTCTCCAAACTCTTTCCCAGCAAGTTGAGAACAATTGTTTGTTTTCTTGATTAGGCTAGGAAATAACATCCTTTTTTAATTTGAACACCATTTTAGGGGTCTAGTAACACCTTAACACAACAGGAGCCCTCCTGCTCGGCGTCGGTGAGTCGCGTCTTAATGGATGGACCACTTCTATCCATCAAAGAACAATGCATGCGTTTCCATATCTAGTTGTGGACATTATCTGCGGTATCAGGCCACAGATCTCATCAAATGTGTTGACCTTTTTTGCCATGGACGGCGGTGGAAGTAGTGCTTCCACCATCCTAAGAGATTACTGTGGATCTGAAGACTGGGGACCTGCTTGTACACGGGGAAGTCAGTGACCCATATTGCGTCTGCCAAAGCCGGTTTCTTTGCTCTCGCGGCAGTCCGAAAGAATTAAAAGTGCAGGTTGTGGGTAACCACAAAAGCCATACTGGAAATGTTCTTGCTGCTGCCTGAGTTGAGGGTTCATTGGTAGATAGCACACCACAGTCTAGTGCGAATAGGAGTGTGATCAGTCTCAAACTGCTTCATCTTTGCTGAGCGAACACTTTTGACCCCCAAGTGTAATTGCCTGATCCTTTCTTTTAAAAGTTAATCGTGGACATTGTTTTCCAACCATTGAACTATGATTGTCTCTCACTATGGAGTTTGTTTGTCCACATTCACCTTTTTGTCCAGTTACTCCACTTGAATGCTGTGAATGGACGGATCTTCCGTGAAGGGTCCAATGTCTGGAGAAACGCAACGAGCTTCCATGTAATCCCTCACATCTCGCTCTTTTCTTGGCTGAAGTAAGAATCCTGGTGTGGTCACTAGTGCCATAAACGAATGCCTGATAGTTCTTGCATTGTAAACTGATTTCAGCACACGCTGGCAGTGATAGCGTCCAAAACTAATCGTTGAATTTCGTTCCATCTCTGCCATGAGTAAGACTCCAGACGTCTTCATGTTATCATAGCACCTGCCTTCAATAACCAAGATCCCGTTCGACAAAGCCAGCCCAGTAGCGATCACTCCGTCTAATCACATGGAATCATTACAGAAAATTTATGGTACATCTTCAGGATGGCTTGTCGGGCAGCCCCTCCATTTGCTGCAAGTACAAGTAGCCGACTATTGCATATAGGATGGTCTGCTGCCAGCGGATATTGGCAGCATTTTCTTACAGCGTCAAGGATGCAATCACAGTTCCGGTGCGCTCTGCCTTGATAAACAATTTGCAGGATCTTCACCATATCAAGGTATTGAATCCACAATTTTGCTGTTCGCTGGTCCAGCCATCGCATCTTCACATGGTGATTCTCTTGTCAATCATGGTCACAAGACTCTGATGACAGAACATATCCAATGTCTCAGTCCCATCAAAGGGAGACCTTTCAATAGCCCCTGAGTTCCTTCAGGTCTTCCTTTATGAGGAAATGACTATTCTGCATCAGTGTTGGGTTGATTCATTCCTCAGTGACATGTGAAAATGGCAAATTTCGGGGAAACGGGACTTTCTCAAAAACTTTAACACTCTGTCCTTAAAACTCAATAGTTCTAATGGGAACAACATCAAAAACTCTTTTCTTCTATAGATTTTGCTCCAAGAACCACAAAAAGACAAGTTCTAAAAGTAATACACACAAGAGCGGTTACACGGGATGGCATGTCATCATGGGTGGACCTGTTTTTACGGTCAATTTCTATGTATTTGGGGTGATCCACGCTGTCTGCATTTCTTGTGAAGACGTTGGACCAATCTGAATATGATCTTCCCTCCACGTGGTTCAGAAGCTCTGTAATGGAATCGATCCCTTTCTGGCTGACGATGAATGTTCTCATTTACTGGGGGGGGGAAACCCCCCAGGGGGTTTCCATGTTGCAAATAGCACACTTGTACGCATGCCATATTATCGGTTACTTCAGTTTGGCCAACCTGAAATTAGAATATAACAGAATATTAGACCCTAATAACAAATTAAAAGGATAACTACTACCTCTCGAAAAGCAGTATATAGGATATTAAAGTAGATATATTTAATTTATACTACACAACTAATTCATTTTAACTACAACATTTACGCTGGTATTGTTAAATAACCAGGGACTAGGATATCCCAAGTATTCTAATGCCCAAAGTCAAATTATAGCTACATCATAGCTAATTAATTAATTAATTTTTTATTTTAAGCGTCCAATTTGGGACAAAAGAGAAAAGAATTCCCACCTATCGTTGGCCTCTTAAATTAAATGTATGAAAACTGCGGATTCAAACAAGTCATTGCGGGTTGTGTCATATTAGTTTGCCTGGCATCCTGTGTTGTTCAGTAATCATGCCAAAAATATGAGTGAGAATGAAGTTGACGCTGTTTAGTCTGAAAGACTATTTCACAGCAGAAATTAAGAAACAGAGAGGGACAGAAAGTGGAGAAAAATATTAAGAAATAAGAGATGAGATTAAAGGAAATAAAGCTGGGCTAGAGTGCTTGCCAAATGCTGGCGGACGTTGACCCCTTTATCGGTTTTAATTTTTTTGCACAAAAACTACGTGACCATTTTGATGAAAATTGATGGTAATGGCAGTACATAGTCATGCATTTGTGTAACAAAATTATGACCTAGTTATTATTATGGAATAAGAGGGGAAAAAAAACACGTTTGTGGCCGGCGGGTCGCGAGATCTTCCCCGTTGGATTTTACAGATGGCGGCGTGACCCTTTTCGGGCAAAGGTTAATTTTGGTGGTAAACTTTTTTTTTACTCCGAAGATGAGGTTATTCATGCCCATATCCAAGTGAAAAAAACTTTGTAGCAATGTGTTTGAGGTTCTGGCCAAAAAATCAGCTAGATTACTGGACTACAAACACCGCCGCAATGTTGCTTCTTTAGCTATCTATCTTCAAGCGTTATTTTCATAATTACTGCTCTTCTGAACTTACTAACTGCATGCCTCCCCCTCTCCCGCGGCATGGCTGGACAAGACTTTCTAATTACTCTCATCACAATTTTGTCCATCTTACTACTGCAAAAATTAAGCAATATCTTAACTTTTTCATCCCTTTCACTGGTAAACTCTGGAACTCTCTTCCTGAGTCTATTTTTCCGCCTTCCTACGATATAAATTCATTTAAGAGAGTTTCAAGACTGTTCCCAATTTAAATTGGCTCTCTCTTCTAGCATCTCTTACTGTCTGTTTTACGGGGATTGGTATTAAGCGGGTTTTGTTTATTCCAATTTTTCTGCCGTTGGCCACGCACTCCCTAGTGATGTAAAAAAACCACCTGATGAAATATAATATACGTATATATATATAATATATATATATATATTATAGATATATATGTAGTATGTATGTAGGTATGTGTATTATTTATATATATATATATATATATATTCTTATTATATATATACTATATATATATATTATAAGATATATATATATAATATAATATATATATATATATACTCAGACTCTTTCTATTTCTGCCGTAATCATGCCCAATCTTTACTGCAACTACAAAAAACTCCTTCTATAATAGAAAAAATGACATAATTTCTTTCGGAATCAAATTCCTCTCCTAACTCTGATCTAGCTGATAATATCTCTAATATTTTCTTCTTCATCCTTCCCTTCCTATGCTTCATCCAGATGCTCCACAGCTGTCCATCTAATTCTAAAGTTGGAATCGTTGCTCAAACCTCTGCTGAAAAATTCCACTCTGGTTGATGAAGGCTTTTCCTCCTTCTCCTCCAGCCATCTGACTATATTATGCCTGTTTTTAAGATCCTTCGTAATGATGTTTTCTTTGCCCTGTTTCTGTCATAGGATCCTCGGAAGGCTTACGGTCCTGACGGAGTCCCTCCTATGTTCTCAAAAACTGGGCTTTTGTGCTTTGCACCTTGCACTGGTCAAAACTTTTCCGTCTTTGTATCTACTTCCACCTTTCCTTCTTGTCTGGAAGTTTGCCACATCCAGCCTGTTCCTAAGAGGGTGACCGTTCTAATCTTTCATGTACCGTCTATAGTTTTGACTTCCCGACTTTCTAAAGCTTTGAAATCATCTTAAATAAGAAGATTTCTTAAGCATATAGCTGCTCAAATCTTCATCTGATCGGCAGACGGTTCCGTAAAGTGACGCCTGTGACAATTTCTAGTTCCTAAGAAACCTTGGCCATCCTCCTTTTGTGGTCCGGTTGAAATTTGCTGTTGCCTTGAAATATCAAAAAGCTTTTGATAGAGTTGGCACAAATCTTATTTTCCAAACTACCTCATTCGGTTTCTATCCTTCTCGGCTGCACCTTCATCTAAAGTTCTTTCAAACAGTTCTATTTGCAGCTACGTAGACGGACATTTGTTCTTCTCCTAAGGACTATCGATAGTGGGATACTCAGGGTTATGTCCAATCACTCCACTCTATTGCTAGTATTCATTATATGATCTTCTAAGTTAAAGGCCGGTTCCCACTCGCCGCTTGTACGGCGCCGTACAACAACAATGAAACAAACAATGACGCACAAAAAAGTCGAACGCACAGCCGTACCGCTGTACGGCTGCCGTCAAAGTTAAAAATCAAGTCATCGCTCCCGCTCGCGGTGTTCCGCTCGAGCGGAGGTGCAAAAATGTGCCAGTTACCACAAATACCACTCAATGCTGGTGATTGATGGTGACCTCATTGTTGGGCGGATCTACGCACGACGGCCTTAGAAAGGAACGGATAGTGGGAACCGGCCTTTAACTCAAAGCCCTATGCCTATCCACTCTTACGCTGATGATTCTTCACCCTGTATTTTCAACGTCGTTTATTAGACATCCAAGCTCAATAGAACTAAGTGATAACGGAGAGATGCCACCGAGGCCTAACTTCTGATCTTTATATGATTTCTGAATGGGGGTTTTGCCCCCCCAGCAAAAGCAAACTTTGTTTTGTTCACAATGCCTCAAAAATCCCAATTTCTTCACATTAACTCGACAAAACCTACCAGATAACTACTCCTCTTCTTCAATGACACTCAACTATCCATTCTTCTACAATGAACATCTAGACTATCCTTTACTAGAAATCGAAGCTGGAAAAGGCTCACACAGGATCATCTAATCTCTTGCTAAAACAGCTTCTAAGATAGTTAGGTGTACTGTGGCGTCCCCCCCCCTGTCCGTCCATTTTACTCCCTCCAGTTGCTTGCTCTGGACAGGGCCTTATACGCAAGTATGGGGGTATGTTCTCCACAAGTTTGGGGGGGAGCCACTCATACAGCTACTCACTAAACAGGGTTGAGCAAAAGTTTTTTCGTACTCATTCAACGCCCTCCTCTGACTAACTGTCTTCAATCTTAAATGCCCCCCGCCGCAATATTTGCTTCTCTTGCCATCTGCTACCGTTATTTTTCATGCTCACTGCTCTCTGAACTTGTTAACGCATGCCTCCCCCTCCGCAGGCTCGCTGCACAAGACTTTCTACTCTTCTCATCCCCATTTGTCCATCATTCCCTAATGCAAGAGTTAATCATTAATCTGTACTCTTTCATCCCTTTCACTGGTAAACTCCTTGAACTTCTCTTCCTGTTTCTATTTTTCACTTTCTATGACTTAAATATTTTCAAGATGCGGAGTGACAAGACACCTCCCGAACTAAAGGCCCAGCCCCATTTCTTATCTCTTACTGTCCTTTTTTATAGAGAATGCAAACTAGCGGGCTTTTTGTTACCTCTCTTGTATTGTGTTCCTGTGGCAGTCCTTGTGATGTAATAAAAAAAAGATATATATATATATATGTATATATTATATATATATATTATATATATATATAATTATAGATATATATCTATATATATATATATATATATATATATATATACACACGAGAGAGAGAGATGAGAGAGAGGGAGAGGAGGAGAGAGATAGGAGAGAGGAGATGAGAGAGAGAGATGAGAGAGAGAGAGAGAGAGAGAGAAGAGAGAGAGGAGAGAGAGAGCGAGGAGAGGAGAGAAGAGAGAGAGAGAGAAAGAGAGATAGAGAGAGCGGAGAAAATTTATTCAGCCTATATTAATTACAATGAAAAAAGTTTAAATTGAACATACAGACAGGGGCCAAGAAACCGAAGTTTTTCAGAAGCTTTTGAAAACTACATGCACATACTTAAAGTACGCGGACATAGGCAATACGAAAAAAATCTTTTTATAAATACGTATAAGAATAAAGAAAAAAGAAAAAATATCAATACAAACAACAAATATCACCGATTTATCAGACATGGAATATTTATCTACATAACATTAAAAAAATGTTTGCCTGACCTTTAAAAGCACATATAATTTTATGGATCAAAAATCCCTGGTAGTCTCGTTCCACAAAAATTACCAACATGTATGATATAAATCTCTCTGCTCTAACTCATTGGGCGGGTTTACAAGCGTCTTAAATTATTCATATTTCTATAGTGTTGAATATCATGACGGAGGAAACATGGTAAAGGGTTAATGATGGGGAATACACTCATGCCTGCGCGGGGCCTTCGGTGCTCATTCCGAGGCATTAGCCTTTGAGCCTGTGGTGGGTGAGGGACCCGTTACCCCTGGAACACAGGGCTAGTGTGACCATCCGGATTACCACAGTACCTTCCCAAGGTACCCATATCAACCCCGAATGGGAAGAAGCAACAGCTAATTTAGATTGTGTCGCGACTTGCCCTGGCCCTTGGATTCGAACCAGAGGGCGCAGATTCGTAGCCCAGGCACGCTAGCAATACAACCCAAGAGGCGACTGAAATCATTATATTTCTAGAGTTGTTTATCACGAAATGGAGGAAAACATGAGTGAATGGAAAAACATGGATTAGAGAGCCGAGAAAATACGATTTTGAATTATCAAGTTTCTGGATGGAAAGTCCGCACGTTGAGACATAGCATTATCTTTAAATAACAATGGTTCGACACCAAAAAGGTTCTGAGTTCATGGTCGTGTGGGTTGGAAAGCATTTTCGCTGATGATTTCAAAAAATGGCTATTGCTTTTCTATAGACGTAAAGTTTTTGAAATATCGGCATTTTAAAATTTTAATAGCTAGTATAATTCATTACGTATATATAATTATATAATTAATCGAAACACTCCCATACGGTAATATATATACTCGTAATTAAAATTTTGGTGGTGCCTGCGGCTTATTAGGACCTAATGTACATATTGGCAAAACTAAAATTAAATTATGTTCCAAATATATCCGAAAATGTCGCCACATCTTGGAAATATTCGAAAATATGCAAACACAGTAAATTTTTAATTTATATTATATATTATACTCTATAGTATATATATATATATATATATATAATATATAATATTATATTATTTATATATTATAATATATATTATATATATATATATTATATATATATATATATATATATATATATATCGATATATATTATATTTTGGAACACAACTTCGAGATTTTTTTTGAGAGAAAAGATGCGCTAGTTCGAAAAGAACAGTAGATCTAGGAATGTTCTTCAGACGAACAGTCAGATCTAAAAATTGTAGTAAATATACATATGATCAACACTTATACCAACACAAAAAAGTACGCACACTGTACATAGTACATCAGAAGTTGTTCTGTAGTTTGCTCTCTCGTTTGTAGGAGCAGCTACTTTCCACGTTGCTAGCGTCCAGCATAGTCCCTATCATTTTGGGACTGAATCGTCCTTGGTATCGGGTTTCCATGGTGGCAAGTGTCCTGGTGGAAACGTTCCCCATGCTCATCACTGACCGCGCCAAGATCGTTGGGAAGAAATCAAGATGTGAATGAAAAAAGTGGGATTTGAGTGGACATCCGAGCCCAAAGCGCATTGGTAAACTCTTCCAAACATGTAATTTACAAGGTCCTCATAAATTAGATGCTCGAACATTACCTAGGTAGTTCTTTATAACAGCCAAAGTCTTCCAAGCAGCTTTTTCAGGGCAGTTAGACTCTTTACAAAGCATCATCATGAGTAGTTGACGAATTTGAGGGCCATTGAAAACACTGCCTTTACTTTGGCTCAGATACAGTGCGTCAAACTTTGCTAAACAAATACTGAAAGCCAGCACATTTTTGATCCATGCCTTCACAAAATTTTCATTAATCCAAGTTCCAGATGCAATGGACGGTAACGTTACACCTTTTCACTGTCCAACAAGAGGTTGTTGTACCTACAGTTGAACCTCGCCAGCGTGAGTCTGTCGGGTTCGTGTGCCATTCCTTTGTTTGTACATTGTTTGCTGTCCGCTCTAGAGTCCACAAAAACAAAGAAAAAACAGGTGCTAGTGTAAACCGAAGGAGCAGAAGCAAAGGAGATCCTCAGGCTCCCCCACACAGGACTCCATGAGTTCTTCATATTTAACACAGATCATAACGAGTCCTTCATAGTTAATAAGTTTCACTCATTTTCCTGGCCATGCGCAATTGAACACTCGGAAGCGTATTTCCTTTATGCAGAAGAACGGCCTTTAGCGTGTTTTCCTGATCTAGGAACAGCGCCACTCACTCTTATCATAAGTGTGAGACTCACAAAGTTGTTCTGAGTGTGTCAACATCAAAGCCAGTAACAGAGCTTGTGTTCCATCTTGAGAAGCTTGAAAGTTCTTTATGTCTACGACGCAAACGTGGTGATGAGAACTCCTTCTTGTAGCAAATCCAGTCCTTGAGACTAGATCCAAGGACTCACTTTTTCCTTGGGTAGATCTAGGTCCCTAGCTAAGGCAGTAGCATTTCCTGACTGCTGAATTTGGATCTCTGTTGTTTCTGCCATTTCTTGAAGTCTGTATCCATGGATTATCCTCCTCGTTCGAATCTGATTCACTTATAGCATTGCCCCCCAATTGGAACCATTTGGAATGGGGATCCGGACAATGTGAACAGGCCTGATGGCAGAAGGTACGTAAGGATACCTGATTTAGCTCGCGTTTTTACTGAATATCTTTGATGTTAGTGAGGCAGAAGTAGCAGTCAGTACTGTGATTCCTTTTGGTTCACGCCAAACCATTGGGATGCCGAATGCCATGCGTGATGGCCCGTTTGCACGCATCCCATTTCATTCAAGTGGTTCACACAGGGGTTTTGCATGCTACGTGAGGGCCCAATTCTTATCTTGATCACCTTATACGCACTGGAGTATGCAGATAAGCTGCTAACTTCTTTGTAAGAGGTTTCTTCAGACTTCAGGGTAAAAAGTTTCACATATGTAACAAAAACTGTCCGATGGATTCACACCAGTTACGGCGCTCCATCAACAGACGGTTATAAGGTACTATATACGGTAACCAACTGAAAATGTTAGGACTCACTAATCAAACACATATATGCAAGAAAAATGAATGTTAAACATATGTCAAAGCTGTACGGATCAGTAGGTAAAAAAGTACTACACAGCCTGCTAACAACCCCTCGCCAATACGCAGCGGCACACCCTCCCGCTCACGCACAACCACACTGACTCAAAAAAAATGCACTGCCTAAATAGGCTGAGAAAAGAAAAGATTAAGAGTTTAAAATGGAAACATGGTGAAACCTATTTACTGCTGATTTTACCATATTTTTTCATGACATGGTCTGGCATTCTCAAAAAACTGGACGTGATAGAGTGAATTGAACATCAGATCGAGTCAGCAGGGTCGATTTACCGATAATAATAGGTAAATCGTGTGTGTGTGTGTGTGTGTGTGTGTGTTAAACGGATGTGTCTACTGACGTGTCTTCTAACTCAGCATTGAAAACAACTACTGGTGGGTATCACTGGTTGGACTTATCGCCTGCATCTTCGCCATGAACCTCGGCATCGAGACCCTCCCGTGGCAGTTGTCCTCCGAGTACTTTCCTACCATAATCCGCTCACAGGTAACGTGTGGCTCCTTCGTGTGTGTGTGTGTGTGTGTGTGTGTGTGTGTGTGTGTGTGTGTGTGTGTGTTATATATATATATATATATACTAGCCGCAAAGCCGCCCTCCGGGCGGACTTTTTGGCTAGCTCCTGCGGAGGGCTATTGGTGGGCCTTCGGCCCACCAAACACAGGTGGTGGGCCTTCGGCCCACCAAACACAGACTCTCCAGATAGCCCCTTCTAACTTTCCTGAAATCATGGATGTAGAAATGTATGTATTAACGCCAACCCATTCACATCACCCCCAACCCATTCACTCACCCATTACCCATCACCCCCCACCCATACCACACACCCATTCACTCACCCACCATTCACTCACCCATTACCCATAACCCCCCACCTATTCCCTCACCCATCACCCATCACCCCCAACCCATCACCCTCCACCCATTCACTCACCCATCACCATCACCACACCCATCTAACTTTCCTGAAATCATGGATGTAGAAATGTATGTATTAACGCCAACCCATTCACATCACCCCCAACCCATTCACTCACCTTAATCTGAGAAAGTATTACTGCAAAGCAGCAGGATAGACAATATTCTTGGTCTTTTTTACCCTCCACCCATTCACTCACCCATATATATATATATATACCCATCACCACACACCCATTCACTCACCCATTACCCATCACCCCCAACCTATCACCCCCCACCCATTCACTCACCCATCACCCCACACCCATTACCCATCACCCCACCCATTCACTCACCCATTACCCAGCACCCTACATCAAGGTTTCCTCAATTCTCGCAACCCACATTTTTGTTTCACAATTCTCGCTAATAGGCTACTAACAAAAAATGAAAAAAAAGTGATCGGATCATCAAATAAGAGGGCTTAAAATGTGCCCCTGGTCAAGCTGGCTCCAAAACTGTGCCATATGATGGGATTGTGCCACGGGGGGCGGTACCTATCGCGGACACACATTCGACACACACAGACAGACAGACAGACAGCCACACTTTCGCTTATATATTATATATATATATATATATATATTGGTGCCCTGGATAGTGATTGGATGAGGTGCCACACGAGTGGTGGCCGGAGTTGAGGCTGTGTTGAAGTTCGTGTGAGATAAAGAACGGATTGGCGCTGTGGATAGGGATGGTTGTGTAGTGGTCCTGTCAGTGCAGCCAGCAAATTGTGGCGCGTGGCAGAGTTGTGATCAAGGAAAATACATGATTTGTATTATCTATATTATATTATCCTTAGCTGTGATGGTGTTATGTCTGGTGAACTGAATGATGTTGAAGCAGTGTGTGAGGGCCAGGGTTGGTGGTAAAGGTGGGTAAGACATGGAGCTTTCTTACTATATTATACAACACTGTCTTAGAGAGTGATAGAATATTAATGGTTTCTCTCTCGAGGTTCTACTACAATCTGTGTATGTGTGTATGTATGTCCTGACCATCCTCTTACTCGCCAGGCCATGAGCGTGAGCATCGTCATCGGCTGCATCCTCGCCAGTGCCGCCCTGCAGCTGTACAGTCTCATGAACGTCACCCTCACCACCGCCGGACTCTTCTGGACTTATGCCGCGGTTTCGGGGTTCGGTGTCGTTTTCTCGTTGCTGTGTGTACCAGAAACTGCGGGCAAGATGGTTGGCTAGTACCAAATACCGGTACTCAATAATTCGGCGCTTCCTACGCGTAATCACTTTATAATAATTCATTAATCAAAGCCATTATCTTTCAAAAACATCGTTTACTTATTTTGACAATGTCATACGCCGATCACATGAGTAAGGGGTGCATCAAACAGTGGCCGTCAGAATAATTGTAAGTGCATGCAAACATGGGTTTTTTTTGTGCACAAAATATCACTATACATAAAACATTTGATGACAGTCTTTGATGGTGGCAAGAAATTTACCGGTATAAGTGAACTGCACGTATACCGGTAACTTTCTTGCCACCATCAAAGACTCTCGTCAAATATTTTATGTGTGATGATATTTTGTGCACAAAAAAAACCTTGTGTTGTGTGCAATTTATTTGTATTAAACCAATACACGATCGGTGGTTTTAAGTATCCTGAACGTTTCGTTCTCATCATAAGGAGTATTTCTTACCCCTACAACAGCTAGTGCAAAGACTATTGTATACAGTAGTCTTTGGCTGGTGGAAATGATAAATAACACAAGGGGGGTTGGGCGAAAACACCTCAGTTAGGTTACGTAATCAATGCCCGGGTTGGGTTAGTTAACTAGCAGGGGAGTCTTGGGGGGAACCCCCCCCCCCCAGTTAGGTCAGGAGAGTATTGGTCAATAGTGAGTATTGGTTGAAACCGCATATTTATCAATTTACCTTTGTTGATACAGATTATTCAGGATCTGCACATAACACCATGGTTTTCATACACAAAATATCACCACACAAGTGATCAGTGGATGACAGTCATGTGCTGGTGAAAAACAATTTACCTCTGTTGATGCAATTATTCACATAACACCAGGGTTGTTTTAATGTAAAGCCTTATATGAATCTGAAGCAGGATCCACACTTAAACGCCTTCTGATATGTTCCATGTTATAAGAACCTGTGGTTTTCAGGTGACAATTTTTCTAATAAGGTTTCAGAAATCTACACAATAGCAGCTCAAAATAAATATAACCAAAATAGTTCCAAACACATGTGTAATAGACCCGTTTACTCACACTTAAAACACGGAGTATTATGAAGCTTTGGATGCAATATAGGCTACATATCACTGTACTCATGTTCTTTTTGCTGAGAAATGCACCGTAAATTAAATATATGGCTTTTTTGGGGCCAAAATATCACAACACGGCGGAACGCGCTCTGATTGGTTGTGACGTAGTTGGCGTGCAGTCTCAGATCTCGCCCAGCTGATCAGCTTGTTTTGGCTCAGCAGAGCGTCAGTACCTATCCATTCAACATATTCCAGACAAAAAGAACATATCATGTTTGTTTTGTGCCAATGTGCAAAAACACCACAATCAAAACTCCAGAAAAAGTGTTCATAAATCATAACTATGCCTAAAGACAAGAAAAAGAGGAAACAGTGGTAGATGTCTGCATGGCGTGATTTCTCGATGAAGGAAAATTCATACTATTGCTGTGAAGACCCTTTTGATGTATTACACTGGGGAACAAATTTTTGTTGAGTTATGTCTGAGTACTTTGGGCTGAGTACTTTGGGCAGTTGTTCACGGTGGACCCTCCAACTGAGCAGCTTCACACCACTGGGTTACAGGCAGTGGATGCCGATCCTCCCATTGACGAAACCGCACCCTCTCTTGACGAAGTCAGAGAGGCTGTAGCAAAGTTGAAGGGTGGAAAGGCAGCTGGTGTTTGTAATATCAGTGCGAAGCTCCTCAAAGCTGGGGGTGAGGCCATGATCCGCGGATTGCATGCTGTCCTGACTGCTGTGTGGCAATCAGGTACCATTCCTCCTGACTGGAAAAGGGGGCTGGTCGTCCCTATCTGGAAAGGGAAAGGGGACCGTCAGGACTGCAACAATTACCGCGGTATTACACTGCTCAGCGTACCAGGCAAGGTGCTTGCCCATCTATTGCTGACACGAATTCGCAGTCATCTGGTGAAGCATCAGAGACCTCAGCAGTCTGGGTTCACGCCTGGTAAGTCAACAACGGACCGTATCCTAGCGCTTCGTGTCCTGGTGGAACGCCGACGTGAGTTTCGACAGGGGATGCTTGCAGCCTATGTTGATCTCAAGAAGGCGTTTGACTCAGTGCATCGTGAGTCACTCTGGGATCTTCTGCGACTTCGAGGGATTCCTGCAAGGACTATTGGTTTGATAACTGGTCTGTATTCTGGGACTGAGAGTGGTGTGAAGTGTGGGGCAGGTGTATCCAGCTTCTTTCCTGTGAATACAGGAGTGAGGCAAGGGTGCGTCCTTGCCCCATCACTTTTCAACGCTTGTATGGACTGGGTATTGGACAAGGTTGTAGATCAAAGTGATTGTGGAGCATCCGTCGGCAACACCAAGATCACTGATCTTGTTTTGCCGATGATGCAGTAATCTTTGCTGAGTCGCTGGAGGTCCTGGTGATGGCTCTCGAGGCGCTGCACGAGGAGGCAAAGCCTTTGGGACTTGAGGTCTCCTGGCTCAAGACCAAGGTCCAGGTATTTGGAGACTAACTAGATGAAGCAGTACAGTCTGTTCATGCGTGTGGCGAGGATATTGAGATCTTGGAAAGTTTTACATACCTTGGTAGCGCAGTCCATAATGACGGCGGGTCACGTCAAGAAGTCTTACGACGGATTGGCATAGCCCACGGTGTTATGGACTCGCTCAGCGGGAGTATTTGGCGTTGTCGGTACCTGTGCAGGAGGACAAAGATCCGGATCTTCAAGTCGCTTGTGATCCCTGTCTTACTCTATGGTTGTGAGACATGGACACTAAATAGTGACTTGAAGAGACGAATCAATGCCTTTGGTAATAAGTGTCTTCGCAGAATCATGGGGTATCGCTGGGATGATTACGTGTCAAATCAGCGATTGCACCGTGTGACTGAATCGAGGCCTATTACCTGCATAGTCCGTCAGCGCCAGCTTCGGCTATGTGGGCATGTGGCACGCTACCCTGAAACCGATCCTTCCCATCGGGTTGTCTGTAAGAGACAATCCGCGTGGAGGAGGCCAAGGGGCGCCCACAAGGCTCGTGGCTGGGCAAATATGTTCTTGTCGAGAGCGCTTGGTTT
>JACEEZ010000881.1:68808-81331 GCA_016584305.1 Chionoecetes opilio | reverse complement strand
GGGAAAGGAGCCTGCATGGGAACTCGCGCGGTTGGTGACCCCCGGAGTGGCGTCGTAGTGGGCGAGGCGACGCGCCCCCGGGCGTATGCCCCCAATGATTGATTTGATTGTATAGGTCTGACCACTTGTTTATTAGTATTTTTGAGTAGGTGATGATGCATTCCCTCTGCGGCGCCTACCTGAATGAAGCCCTACCTCCAACGATTTCCCGCACGAACCTGAACGAATCTACACAGCTAAGACTCAGGCAGGGGCCTTCTTCTCTTCTTCTTTCTAGGTGGGGAGCTAAACCACGGTTTTCAGTCGCAGTTCAAAGCCTATTTTCCGGCTTGGCTCCCTGAGGGCCGTTGTAGGATTAGGCCCTAACTCTCTGCTCTTTTACCCAAGCCTTTTCTAGAAATACTTTAAACCCCATTCAATGATTCTTCTTTGGTGTCCTGTACCCTACTCAAACCAAAAGAAATCCATTATCCATCTATGTTTCCCGCTCTGGCCATCTACTATCACCTACTGATCCACGCCTACCTCCCGTGCCACTATTTGCTATAAGCCGCTCTCTTTCCTCATCATATCACCTTGGACACATTAATACCAGGTGATCTACAGTTTTCATCTAGTCTACCCATACACATTTGACATATCTTGCTTCCTTCGTTTGCCCATCTATATGTTCTACTATTGAACGGTCCATAGATTTTGGTCCTTGCGTTTAAATAAAATAAACCACTCCTCCCTCAAGCTACCATCATAAAAACCTCACACTTTGGTGGGGTCTTCCTTCCCCTTGTACCAATCATAGAACTCTTACCCTCACATCCCTCTGTCTCCAAGTCTCCCTGGCCCTGCATCGGAACTTGGTCATTCACCTTTCGCTTTAAACTCCCCCTCACTAGACTGTGTATCCTATCTGTGAAACCGCTGTAACCTAGACCCACACGTTCCTCTCCCACCGTCTGCTTGATCTAACCCATTTACTACTTGTCCTATCCACTCATAACTGTTCGACCCACCTGTTTTCATCCATTTTTCTAAGCCCTGTTTTGTAATTAAGTAACACTGACCTTTCTTTTTCTATTGCTCTCCGCAAAGGTACTTCCACCCTGCCTCCACTCCCCTGAATCGACTCCCACTGCTACATACCAGTTTGCCTCTAGTGCAATCTATCCTACCGATCTGTTTCTGTACTACCTCTAACTTGTCCAGCTCCTCCTCCCGGCAGCCGGGTGGTAGAGGAACGCCTTTGGCATTTCTTGCCGACCGCTTGTCCGGTTTTTCCACACTGCAATAGCTATGAAACCTGAGCGTGCAGGGTTTTGTGTTTGGCCTCATGCATTCTGCACAACATCCTACGTGGACTAACCCACCCCGAAACAGTAGGTAGATCAAGAGGACCCACACACCCACCAACTCATACCTGCCCCCTGGAGGAGTGACCCCCCTGTAGGAACCAACATCCTCAACCGGGTCCCGCAACACTGTCAACCAGGCTTGCCAAGGGGCAACGTAACTACCTCAAGACCTACTTCTCTTCACCCTCAAGGATCGTTGGCTTGGCAAGGATGACCGTAGTTATAGGTGATTATATCTACTTTAATACTTCTTTGAATTTTTAAGGTTTTTCCACTGTTTTTACTTTGTAGTGGTTGTTGCTTTATATTTCAGTTTCTCTTACCGATTTTTGCTATCGAGTCTTGCCAGTTTGCTTTGTTATGTAACTTTTATATCTGTTACTTTTGATTTTCTTTAGTTTGTAGGTTCTTCCATATTTTGTTTATTGTATATTTTTATATTCCTTTATTACTTCAATCGTTCCCTGCTTACTTTATTTTTTATCTTATACTTTTATATTTCAATCAAGTTTTTAATTTTCCATGTTTTCTTTTTTTTTGTACTTTAAAATGTTTATTCAGTTTTCAAAATGTTTTTTCATATTTATTATTACCATATTATCAGTATTGCGTTCAATTAGTCATTTCTTTTTTATTCTTTACCTCATTACTTTCAAGTATATATTTCATTGTCTTCTGAGGTTTTTTTCAGTATTATAACACGCAATGAGTTAAGTAAAATTCTAGAGTCCTTTCCCGCCCTTATTAGAGTGGTTTTTTCCTCCAGACCTTCACAGATCCCATTAGATACCTCTAAAATGTAATTATAAAGTGGGGGAGAGATGCCCCCCTTCAACCCCCTCCCCTCCTAAACGACTCCCCTGGACCTCTCATAAATATAATATGTTTAATATTACTAATCTAACCTCACTATAACCTAACCTCACTAATAACCTCCTAGCGAGACCCCCAAAAAATAATTACTAACCTAACTTTGTAAAATTATAGTTATATTTTACTAACCTAACTAGCCTTACTAACTTGTATTACCCCTACTACCGCAAGATGACCAGTAATCCTCCTTCAAGTGATGTGGTAGGTATTCACTGTGTTTGTGAATATATAAGTTATATTTATAGGGAAGAAGTGGATAGACAGGGATAAATGGCCCATGACACCAGGCAAGTGATTACTTTTGGGATCGGCATTCCTTATAGGGAGCTTAAATGGACCTGCAATGACATGTACAGCTAAACAGATAGACGAACTCATAGAGGAATAGGTAGAGTGAGATATATGGCTTTCTTTCCCCACATAAACAAAACATACATCGTTCGTCACCCTACTCACCACTTCGTCACCACTACAACCTTTAATAACCTTATAGTCTAGTAGTCCAGTGGACCCCACGTGCACCCCCTGGACAATCTAATGGGACCTACTTTTTTAGATGCACAAATTATGTCTAGAAAACAAAAGTCAATGTTAACACTGTCAACTAATGTCCCATGGGGTTCGTATGGCGGCCATCTTGGATTTCGTCGATCGCGAAATATTTGACTTTCTCGAAATTACCAAAATGTCCATAAAATCACAAATAATGTAGTTACACATTTAATTTTGGTGCCCACGTGACAAGAATAACATGGCCTATTGTAATAAGAACAATTAATGCAGTAATTGGTACAAGTTTAGTCATGGAACGGCAAAAACCTAAAAAAAGGCGGAAACCCAAAGGAAAGGAAACTCTTGTGTATATGTGGAGTGACGGCAGTGTTGGTGATGCCTCAACTTTGAGGCTCTTTTCCTTGGACCGGCCGTAGAGTGGCAGGGCTCGCTCCTGAGTGCTCACAAAACCTGGTTTCGTCTCCTGAATCATGATGCCACCAGCACTGTTGACTACGTTTGAGCCATGGACATTTGTGGTGATCTTGTTAAGATTGTCCCATTCACAGGGGAACACCAGATTTCCCTCATAAATGACTATCTGTGGCGATAGATATGTTGAAACCTCATCAATAGCTTTTGCCGTAGCTGTCTCCAGTTCCAATGCAAAATCATACGACTCAGAGTGGCGCAATCGATGAAGAATGGTGGTCAACTGCTTGCTATGGTATAGGTGTCTGATCGTGGTACATAGCAAAATGTGCTTTGGCAACTTCCACTCGCCATTTGTCACAGCCCGACACAAATCTTGTCCAATTGACAAAACAAGGCGCCTACTTTTCTCATTTGACTCTGCTACATCGGGTGTGCCAGCCAATAGAAGGTTTAGAAATCTCACCAGATGCTCAGGTAGGAGTACGTCAGTCTTGATCTGCATGTCTTCCACAGTAGGAGGCCATGGAAGCGCGGCCGTACTCTTGTGTGCTTGTTTGATTGTTCCCCGGAGAAGGAGGGCAACATCGTGGACTGTATCAGCGCTGGCCAACTTGTATGCCAATGATACTGCATCAGCAACTGTTATTGTGGTGCTGTATACCAAACAAATCGATATGCATCCCTTGGCAGCAACCTTGATGAACTCTATCTTGTCACTAATATCATGGTTCTTCAGACGGTTCATCAGCTTCTCGCTTCGATAGTCTTGGTTGGGAAAGTGTTCTGTTCAAGTTCGGTGATGTAGATGAGGCGCAGGATGGAGAGCTGTATGATCTGTTTATGTTCAACTATATGCTTCTGGATGTGTTCTACCATCAAGTTGAAGGCTGCGTTATGGGCAGCAGCCATATGGGCCTGATCAGTGTCTACGTTACGGTTCTCCTCTCGCTCCTGTGCCCGGATGCGATTTCGATATTTCGTGGTGAAGGACATTCTGCATTCGGAATGGAACTGTGCTTCAACGGCAAATAAGTCCTTTCCTTTCACTTGTTGGTATAGACGAGTCTTTCCCAGTTCAAGGGCCTGGGACTCGATGCTTTTTCAAGCAGGCTCTTTGTGTTTCCATGATAGGAATTTGATGGGTCTCTCGGTTTTTCCAGATAACTTTATTTCAAACTTCTCGCAGAACATACATTCAGGTGGGAATAGTTGGGAACTCTCAGCAGATGACAGTTTGCGCGGAGAGTGATGCTTCGTGGACATAGATGCTACGGTCGAATCATTCAAGCGATGTAAGTTTGCTGTGAAGCGCTGGTAACATGGTCTATGGTATCCTATCATCTCTAAGTCAACGCCTTCGAGGGTCTGATCAAATCTGAGCACACACTGCTTCCATACGGCGAGGTGAATTGAGAGGTTCAGCCATTCGATTCTCACTGATTCAGTAGAATGCCTAATTTTTAATCTGGGTTTCTCTCAAATTTCGAAAGATGTCCAAGAGGACCATAGTCTAGGATGTCTATTGCGTGTACGATACGATGGGAATTTAGGGTTTTCAGATCGGGCTGATATTTGTCGCTTTTTCGTTTCCTCGTGCTATCCATGATTTAGTTCAGTATATTCCACCACCAGAAAGAACTACGGATGCTACCACCCATAAGTTGGTCACTTGACATACAACTCTACCACTATCACTATCACCGAGGCATCTAGGAGAAGAAAGTAGTGTTAATTGACATCGTATACAGGTAGCGATTACACATGGGCATTGAAGATTGTGATACAAAAGAGATATTGTTATGAAGAAACAAACATATTATATAAGCTTCGCCTTATCCTCATCCGTGTGACACACACACACACACACACACACACACACACCACAAACACACAAACACCCACACACACGCTGGAGTACCACTAACTACCCTTCCTCAAATTCAACACGAAGAAGGCACCGGAAATACTCGGGATCTCGCGGTTTGTTCGATCAAAGCTGAGTGAAGCATGCCCCAGGCAAAATCGAGGGATATAAACCCGTTTCTTTTGTTAGGCAGTCATCTGTATTAGCTGAAGCGTTACTACTCTCTTCGAGGCAATAGCAGTAACACCATTCTTGGCCTTTACGTAAAGTACAACCAGTCACATGAGCACCGGGAACTCTACTCAAGTCAACTCACATATATTATTAGCTTTATACCTTGGTGGTGAATTAATCTTAGTATTCTTTTTTGTGTGTTTCTCTAGGGTACATTATCTTGTGTTATGTACAATTGGTCATTTAGTGATATAAGCATTTTATTAGTCATCTCTGTTTGTGCTTCAAAAGCAAAGATCATCGTACTCCCTGCTAAAGGTGGATTTTATTTGATATTATTAAATGTTATTGTTATCTACTTCTTTCCATCACCTTTTTGTTATGGTTCGGGCGTTTCAGTCTCGCTGACTCATTCTCTAGACAACCACTGTATCGCTCGTACAGTTGGGGCTCTGACCGGGATGTAATAACCGTACGGTTGTTATTCTTAATCTCACTTCAGTGAATTATTCATATTTTTCTGTGTTTCACCCAGTTATTTTCTTTTGTTGTGAGAGTCACGGTGTCTATGTTGGTGAGTATTATTACGTGGCTACATGATTGAGCGTGTGGATAGCTGTGGCCTTTAAAAAATCAATTACACGAAGGCCTGGTGTAGAGGCATTTTCCAGTTGTCAACTGCTTACTATTACCTTATTGCTTCTGTGGATATTTTCAAAGTAGGACACTTCCTCCCCGATAAGCTATACTGGACTCATCTTTCTCACGTAACAGCGATGTTCCAAATTCTAGTTTAACTCACTCGATTATTACTGACCAGTTCAAACTCAAACATTGAGTACTTAGCCGGATCTTGTGTGCGTATTGGGGGTACTGATTCTTTGGTACTTCTCCACTGGCTCGTTATATCCTTGAAGATAACTCCAGCGGGTTCATTCCCCTAGCAAATCTCAGTTCAGGGTAGTTCAGTTAATAGCCTAGAGTGATTTCTAAATACGCCCTTGCATCTCTCTCTAACACTATTGTGGTCTTAATTTGTTTAACATTAATCAGGGGGTTGCATGCGGAAAGAGTTTGTCGGGTAATCCCTCTGCCTGAAGACTTAAAGCTGCAAGAGTTACTAATAGATCATCTCAAGTATAGTGCCGCTAACTTTGGCATCCAGTTCACTATGATACTTAAAAAAGGAACACTTAAGGAACTATATAAACTCCTTAGGGAAGAACCAATACTGACCCTAAGTCAGAAAACCAACTTTAGAGTTCTTCAGGACAAAGTACTTCCCTAGAAGTGGAGAAAAGTGAAAATGCAGCATTACAAATGAAAGGTTAGACTATGAAAGAGCAGAAAAAGAACATGATAGAGAGAAAAAGAGCGTGAAAGAGAAGAAAAAGTTCTCGAACGCTAATACCAAGTTACAAATACAAGAGCGTGAAATAGCCGAAAAAAGAGCATGAAAGAGCAGAAAAAGAACATGATAGAGAGCATCAGTTAAAAGTCCTCGATCTGCAGACTAAAGGTCACGCCCACTCAAACTCCAAAATAAATTACAATTAACAAAAATTTTGCTCTTTTACCCGCAGTGCCTGATACGATCCGAAGCCTTCTTTAGAGAGTTCGAATCCTCTGCCACGCCCTTTTCAGGTACCTAAAGAGGACTTGGACCTGGAGCTTGTACAAGCCAAAAATTTAATGGAAAGGCTTATCTGTCTAGACAGTGTGCAGGATAATGCCGATAGATGTAGTTAAAGATGCTATACTTCCAGCTACGCTGGTCACCACAGAAAAGATACCGACGTAAAACTTCCGCCAACATGAACAAAAATATGGTCAAACTTACTAGAATTTGCCTCAGAGAAATTCAGAGCCTGATAAAACTATGGGCTCAAGTCTGCATCAGTCAACACTTATGACGATTGTAAAATCTCGTAGCATGAGGAATTTAAAACGTAAATTCCTACTCAATCATGTTTGCACATTACAGACAAGGATGAGAAACCTACTCAAAGCTGCTTAAATAGCAGATGTTTTTCCTAGTACATCGCCCTGTATCCTGGGAGAGAAGAAGCTCAGTCCATTGTAAGTTCAGGTGGAAGTTAATCGAAAAGGATGGTAAGTCTGTAGATAGTGCGTTCCAAGCCCAAGTGTGTTCTGCGTATTTCTGTAAGAAAACTGGGCCACCTCATACAGAACTGTCCGACCTAGGTGTAAAGTAGCTAAAATGGAATTTTCTAAACCAGTTGCTTCGGTGAAACACAATAAATCCACTCCCTTTGTTACTGATCCTTTCAAACCTCAGGTACCACAAGGTACTGATTTCCCTAACGACTCGACTTGAGGAGCGCCCTCTCCAGATTATGCGGGAGATACTGCTTTCGCCCAATCAATCTCTTAAAATCTGCAACTTCCAGGAGTAGAACGGAAGTATACAGGGGAGAAGGTGTACCTCACGGATTTTCACCAGACTTTCCCCGTACCTCTGGTCTGTGGTCCTTGATTGTCCGCTTGTTAACGGGAGTAGTAACACATGCTCGTCCAGTGAGTGACAATTCTTACCCATTCCTCATACTAACATCTTGCTAGCTAACGATTGGCTGGTGCTTAGTCATTCCACCCCGTAGTCACAATAAACTGCACCCATACCATAAACCCCACAGCTACATGAAAAGGAGCAGCCAAAATCTTGTTCCTAAACCTTGCAGTGACCCGTGCCACAGTTCCGAAGCACACTGCTTTCAAATACCCCCTCAGCCTTGTCAACTACCACTCCTCATACGCCTAACGTAAGTCTTGGCAAGGTATCTGCTGAACAAAATACTTGATGAGGCGTTCAACGAGACGATGTACTCTGTTCTCGGGTACCATGCCAGAACCATTCCTAAAGATCAGATTCACTCATTCCCCTTCTTTCTATTACCAGACAAAGTTCTTATGAGGCTCATATCAAACTGCATAAAATTTCTGATGCTGCCACTTGCTGAAGTTCACAAATGTATTGCCAATCCAAACTTGAGAGAGAGAAATCATGGAGATCGCCATGGAGAACAAGCCGGCACATAGGAATTTAGAAAATTTGTGACAAAATACTCAATGATTTTTAATGGCCAGGATTTAAAAAAAGAACAAACTTCAATGATAAAATCAATGTGCACATTGCCAGATTATGGAAAACTAACCAAAATATCCTCAGTACCCACTCCAACCTATCAAGTGCCTGAGGAACCTTTTCAAAGATCATCATTGATCATCGTTGGCCATTGCCCAAAACTAGGAGCAGGGAACCAATAATCCTTCACATTATTGTGTCCAACCACCCGATAACCTGTAGTGGGTTCCCACTTAAAAACATTACAGCCAAAACAATTGTGTCAAAACTCACCAACTGTTCACTAATTTTGGCATAACTAGGGAAATTCAAAAGTGGACCCGCGGCAACAAATTTCACGAGCGGTCTCTTTGCAGCAGTTCTGGCAGAGCTGGAATCACACAGACTCTATCTACGGCATTTACCATCCCACTCAAAGGGCTTTGGAGAGAAACACTCCCGACCGGCCGTAACAAGACTCAGCATAATTCACATTAATAATACTGAAATTATACAAGAGTAGACCAAAACCTTGCACCTATACAATAAAATACTGATACAAAATAAACATACCTGATTCAAATTTTACAATGCCAGTTTGCACCATTCTGTACCTGAAAAATACCTACCACCCTTGTAACCTGTACAGATTGTGAAAAAAAACCTCAACCATACTTGGTATCTCAGAGATTACCTAACCCACCTATCTTCCTCTCACAGGAGAGAACATAACCACCATTATTTTATGCTAAACCTAAAGATGTCCTGGCGATCATCCAAATTATGTAATATGACCTCCCACGAATGTCGAGCTTCTCAGGAACTCTCATCCTTCGTCAACAACCTACCTGACTACATCCTCGGAGAAATGTGACCAGAATTAGGCAAGAGGGGATTATCTACTCCAGCAGGGACTGGCTATCCCAGCAGTCTCCGTGGGCGTCACCATGTCTTCTCGTCCCCAAGGAGGATGGACAAATGCCGCCTCTGCACGACTACCGCAGAGTAAACGCTGTGACTGTTCCGGAAGCCTACCCTCTACAAGAAAGAGATGATCTCATCGACAAGGTGGACAGACTACTTATATAACAAAAATTGACTTAATGAAGGGATACTACCAAATACCCCTTACGGAAAAGGCCTAACAAATATCAGACTTCATCACACCCTTTGTCTTTCCAATACAGAGTCATGCCTTTGGATGAGGAATGCCCCTTCTACCTTCCACAAGGCAAATGGACTAGATGTACAGGATCTGGTGGAGTTTCTGTATATTAGACGACATTATGATATTACAGGAGAATTGGGAGCAGCACTTGCTAAACTCCGGGAAAGGAGTTGACCAGGTGCAAGGAGACAAACTGACCATCAAGCTGGCCAAGACACCTTCAGCGAGCCACGGTGACATACCTGTACACGAGGTGGGACAAGGCCAAGTACGACCCAAAATGGCCAACATCTCCGCTCTGGAGTACCCTGCCTACTACTCGGAAGGCCCTACGGCGCTTCTGGGTATTTATGGCAGGTTTAATACCGGAGATTCTGTCCCAACTTCGCGGCCAGCTACCGGCCCTCTCACCCGGCTCACTAGTGGGGCTGTGACCTACAATGGACGGACGTCTGCCAAGCCGCCTTCAACCAACTAAGAACTTTCCCTGTCCCAGGGTCCCGTGCTCATCGCTCCCGAACTGCGCCAAACCTTTGCTCTGCAAACAGGATGCCAGCGACACACGCCTTAGGAGCTGTACTCCTACAAGAGGTGGAGGGCATCTTCACCCTTAGGCATACCACCCAGCAAGTCAACATCCACCAAAAAGCGGTACAGCAATCGAGAAAGAACTCCTGGCAATCGTCTCAGCGGTACAAAATTTCAGTTGTATACTCCAGCAAGTCAACGATCCTTAAAAAGTATACACTGATCACAAACACTCTGTCCTTCCAAATCGCGCCAAAGGTTACCAAATCAACGCCTTTTCCCGTGGCTCTCTTCTCCAACCTTACAACTGAACATCATCCACATGAAGGCACCGACAAAATTCATGCAGACGCTCTTTTCCTTTCTCGCCACCTAGAGGCTCACCTTGACCAGTTCAACTCCTACGGACTCCACTTCTCCCAGTGGCGTCGTCTTATGGGGGAAGTATCATAAGCTTACGCTTATCCTCATCCTGTGTGACACACACACACACACACACACACAACACACACACACACACACACACACACACACAAACACACACACACAAACACTGCCTGGAGTACCACTACACCTCCTCATCAACACGAAGGAAGGACACCGGAACTACTCCGGATTATCACCGGTTTGTTTCGACTCAAAGCGGGAGTGAAGCAGCCCCAGGCAAAAAATACGAGTGCATTTATAAACCTCGTTTTCTTTTGGTAGCAATCAGCTGTATATCAGATGAAGCGTTTACTACTCTCTCGAGGAAACATAGCCAGTAACACCATTCTTGTGCCGTTAAGTTAAGTACCAACCAGTCAACATTAGCACCGGGAACTCTACTCAAGTCAACTCCATTAGTAGTATTAGCTTACTACTGTGGTGAAATTAATCTTAGTATTCTTTTTGTGTTTTCTCTAGGGTTAAATATCTGGTTTATGTAAATATGGTCATTTAGTTATATAAGCATTTCTTAAGTCATCTCTGTTTGTGCTTCAAAAGCGAGATCATCTTACTCCTTGCTACAAGGTGATTTATTTGATATTATTAAATTGTTATTGTTATCTACTTCTTTCCATCACCTTTTTGTTATGGTTTCGGGCGTTTCAGTCTCGCTACTCATTCCTCTAGAGTCTAGACAACTCACTGTCTCGCTCGTAACAATATATAAAAGATATATACATATATGACATGACATATGGAGCAAAACAGTGTTTACAGATGGCAACTGAACAATACTAAGTTGTATTATCTAGTTGCCCATGATTAACTGGTAAAAAATTAATATAAAACCAAGTTTTATCGAATGTACGTATTTGATGTAAGTAAAATCTCACTAGGGGGGTGAACATAAGAACATAAGAAAATAAGGAAGCTACAAGAGGCCGCGAGGCCTACATATGGTAGTTCCTGTCACCTAACACTACCTACATCCACCTTTCATCCCCATCCATGAACCTATCCAGCCCCTCTTTAAAGCTCCCTAATGACTCAGCACTAACTACCTGTCTACTGAGACCATTCCATTCATTCACCACCCTATTTGTGAACCAGTTTTTCCCTATTTCCTTTCTAAATCTACGCTTTTCCAGCTTGAATCCGTTACTTCTTGTTCTACCCTGGTTAAAAGCCGTAAGAACTTTTCCTACCTCGCCTTTATTAAATCCATTTATCCACTTAAAAACTTCTACCAGATCGCCCCTTACTCTACGTCTCTCGAGTGAGTGTAATTTTAATAACTTCAATCTCTTCTCATAACTAAAGTTACGCATCCCTTGTATAATTTTGGTCATCCTTCTCTGCACTGTTTCTAACAAGGAAGGGGCCTACTCGCGAGGTATTTCATACCAAAACGATGTTGGTATGAAGAATTCATTTTGATCCAATTTTGGTGTGTCGCGAGTACGGTTGAGTACGATCTAAAACTTGAACTTGAGTTGGGAGTCACCCAGCGGAAGCTTTTTGTCCGGCGCCATATGTAAACAAACGCTTTTCCCTCATCCAGCTGATAAGACTTAAGCATGGCAGCGGTCTCTAATACCGAAATATACCGAAATAACCCTGAAAACATACCGAAATATATAAAAAGATACAGAAAGACGCATTTCTATGTATGTATTTCGATGTATTTCGGTAGACACTACCATGGCAGCACACGGCGTGGTAAAAATGGATGAGGACTGCGCGTTCATTTTCTGAGACACTGACTAGTTTTTCCGTGCCTAAAAGTAGTGCTTTTTCTGATAGAGGTATTTTAATTAGAAATATTCCGCAGAAGTTGGCGGCGCCAACCACCCAGGCAATCGCGCACCATCAAATTAGTGTTTTTTTTTAACCGAAATAGCTCACCAAAACCTAACCCAAAACAAACCTAAGCCTAATATAACCTAAACCAAACCCTAACATAACCTAAAGCTAACCTAACCAAAACTAAACGTAACCTAACTCAGCAATTATTATATAAAAATAAGTTCTATTTTTGGTTTCCGGAAGTGAATACTACGCACAAAATACGGGCCGAATAATAGAGCAAAGTAAGCTGTAAGGCCTGTAGGTCTTAGGGGGCTGAT
>JACEEZ010000881.1:7500-66975 GCA_016584305.1 Chionoecetes opilio | reverse complement strand
TCTCGGTTGGGTTGTGCTATTTGGTGCCCCAGGAAAAATCTTATCAGATAATGGCTGTGAATTTAATAATTCAGATATGAGGTCTCTAGGTGAGGCATTCAATGTTAAGATTATGATGACGGCAGCTGAAAGCCCTTCGAGTAATGGTGTTTGTGAGAGGTTCAATGCTGTGTTGGGAGGAATGGTAAGCAAGATTTTGGTGGATTGTCCTGGCTGTGATTTGGATGTTGCTTGGGCTGTGGCTGCCAGGAATGCACTGTCAACATTTTCGGGTTACTCGCCCAACCAGCTGGTATTTGGCCAGAACCCTGGGATTCCTGGGGCCTTTTATGATAACCTACCGGCGCTAGACGGCGAGGACACACCTGCAGGTATAGTGAAGGATAACCTGAATGCACTTCACTCGGCACGGAGAGCATTTACCGTAGCGGAATCTAGTGAAAGGCTGACTAGAGCACTTCGTCATAATGTGAGACAGTGACCCCGGAGACCTAGGGATGGATTCAGCAAACCATTTACGAGGTAAGACTCTGGTAAATTTCCTCGTACTTCCCTGCACATGGCACGACCCTATTCAGCAAACACTTACGATATTGCAAGTACGTATCCTCGTAACCTACGAGTGGTCCTTGTGTCTAGTAGCGGCTTACCAGAAGGTTTACCAGACATATTAGCGGGAAGGAACACCATCTCCTGTAGCTGATTTCATCATCTAGCTACTTATATAGGTAAGTTCTGATAGTGAATACTAATTTGTGATCATTTATATTGTTGCAAGAGTAGGGACATGTATACATATGGTGCAACACCCAATGGGTGTTCCACCATAGTACTTAGGGCAGACAACTATGCATAAATACACGTAGAATAAATTAAAGGACAAACCAAGAGTGTCACAGGAAAGCATGGTGATTTTGACATCATCCACAGCCATGGAGGAGTGGTCTTCCCTTTGCCCCTGAAAAGCTTCCCACAACATCTGCACTGACCACTGATCCCCGCCAGGGACGGCCACCGAGGCGGACAGCCACTTGTCAACGTAGCTGGCTGGAAAGAGGAAAACAAAACAAAGAGTAAATATGCATAAAAACAATAATCGTAAATAAGACTGGAAGTGAATACGAGGGTTTCAGCTCAACTGACTGCATGTTGTGGTCTTTGGTAGTATGAAAAACTTAACTTTTGCCCTTGAGGTTGCTTGGTAAACTTCATAGGCTTATTCAAAGGAAAAAATATAGTCTCTTACGCCAAAAACTACGGGAACCTGAATCAATTTACGTCCAATTCACTTTATAACCAGTCGATCAGATCCCTAACCCAGTAATAACTCCGCCAGTGTCTGTACTTCCTTTTCTGGGTTTTTTTTTCAACTGCACTATTAGGTATCAAAATGCAACATAGGTGAACTGAAAATATATTCAGCTATACTATACTAAGATGGAAAAAAACAATTTTATATAATATTTTCCTATTTTTGCTGATTGTTAAAGTACAGTAAAGCAACAGTTTTGCCCATCAGTTAAATTCATCTCCCCTATATAGCATTTCATTTCAAGCATATAATGTTTCAACAAAGTACAATAGAGTGCAGCTCGAGCTTCAAAATGGGATCAAACTGAGCTCTCTGAGACAAATGGTAATTCTTCTAGGAGCTTTAGATATAAAACTTCCTTAGTGACCCTTACGTAACAGTTCACTAAGTATGTCAGCGGGTGGTACATTTCACAGACATTTTTGCCATACTCTCCTGACATGAAAGGATTAATGGCTCATTCAAGTTTTAAGGATGATGTAAAGTGCACCATATACCTTTCTCCTGCCACAGGTGGTAGCCCACGCCCACCTGTGTGGATCTGTTGGCATACACAGAGAGCCTGTCCCTGTTGGTGGCGCCATTGTGCACATACCAGAAGGAAACACACAGGGAGGTGTTTACGGGCTGGGATATCCATGGTGTGGCGAGCCACCCCACTACACCATCGTGGTCACTGGGCACCAATGCTGCCTCCATGTAATGACCTGAGGGCAGCCATTGCTAACTTAAAAGGAACATATAACTATCCTATATTTCACACTATGTAATACCATCTTATGAAATCATACATGTCTAGTCTAGTCTACACTGATATCTATTCTTTGCACTCGGCACTTATCTATCAGTACAATGATGAAGATAACATTCAGTTAAGGAGTTTCTAGATAACTAGCATTTTCCATACATGCAAAGTGGCGTTGAAAGAGCAAGCAAAATGAAATAAAATAGACTTACAAAAAACTGCAATGACTCAAAACAAATAAGTTAAATTCATTCATCCCTTACATTCACTCATCATCATATTTCTAATAACTATGGACATTTATGTATATCCAATAAAACATTGCTCCACACTGGAAGGTTAGCAGGTAGGATTGCAATTTTTTTTATGACAACTGAACATGTAAAGACCTACTGCTATCAATAAACTAATGCATTAAACACTAACCATAGCCCGTCTGGTAGGTGTGGTCAACAGGGATATGGGGAGTCAGGGAAGTGTTCATGTCCTGCAGAGGGAAGAACCAGGTCCAGTTGGCAAGACTGCAGCAGGTGTCTTTCTAATCCTGTGTAATTGGCCTTTCCAGCTGACATTGTGCTGACCTTGGAACATTCCTTACCCTCTATCTCCCCCCCCCCCCCCCGTCATCTCCACCAGGTGTCTTCCTAATCCTTCATAATTGGCCTTTCCAGCTGTCACCGCCCTGTCCTTGACCACCTTACCCTGGGAAAATTTCTTCCCCTCCATCCCACACCTTTTATTAATCCCCTCCAGGTGTCGTCTTAATCCTGCATAATTGGCCTTTCTGAAATTAGGTATTTTTGCTTTTTGACACTTAATTTTCCAACTTCCCATTTTAAGCTAAATCTGATCTCATAATGGTCGCTATTATCTAACTTGCCACCGACCTCCACATCTGTAACTAAATCATCTCTGTTTGTCAGTAACAAATCCAGAATATTATCTCCTCTAGTAGGCTTCTTCATTGCTTGACTTAGGAAGTTATCCTAAATTATATTTAACAATTCCTCTGCGTCGTTGTCTCCTATAATTAAATCCCAGTCTATATTCCTAAGATTAAAATCTCCCACCACGCATAGTCGATTATATCTGCAGGCCTTGTTTATTTCTTCCCATATAGGAGCTGAATCCTCTTTACATAAGTTTGGAGGCCTATACACTACACCCAAAACCATTTTCTCAGTTCCCTCCGTAACCTCCACCCATATCTATGGGTGGAGGTCACCCATATCATAACCACTCTATGCTGTCATCTGTTTTTATAACATTATTAACACAACACTGCAATGTATCTTGCATAAAGCGCAACTCCTCCACCTCGTCTGCCTACTCTGTCCTTGTGAAATAACTTATACCCAGCTATCTCTACTTCCGGATCAAATACCTTTCCTGACATATCCAACCATGTTTCTGTTAATGCTATTATATCAAAATCCTCTACACTATTTATTCCTCTCAGGTAATCTATCTTGTTTAAAATACTCCTACAGTTTGTACAGTAAACCTTCAAGCAACTCCTCTTCTTTTTGTCAATTTTCCCTTTATCTTTAAGGGGAGAGTCTGCCGTGAAAATATGAAAATAATTTTTTAATATACGAATTTGAGTTATATGGTCTATGGCAACACCCTATCCTTTGGCTTTCGAATGGTGGAATTTATTTCAGTCGGACATTTTTTTAAATGCCCATAGCGAGGGGCATTTAAACTTTCAAAACTTGTAAAAAAAAAAAAAAAAAAATGGATTTTTTTTTAATAATTTTCCCATATATCAAAACTAAGCCGTTAAAAAAACAAAAAAACCAGCAATCTTCAGGGTGAAGTTTGTTACCCAGGTAACAATTCTGGAACACAATTTTGGATATGAAAAGTGCAACCTGTTCACAAAATTTTTTGGAACAAATGTATAGTACATCCAAAAGGACTAGAAAAGAGAAGAATTACACCGAAGAAGACAATAAACAAGAAGAGGAAGACAGACAAGGGAATTCCAACCGAAAGCTATGCACCTGGTGAATTTTGATCGAACCTTGCAACAATGAGGGGCGTGGCGGGCCCTGACACCCTCGCCTTTGAGCGATTAATTAATACCTTTATAAGGGGGGACAATAGCAGATCCTTTTATGTATGCATTGATATGTGATTACTGATCCCATCAAATTCATATGCAAGTAGCATTGACAGTATAGTACCTTCACTGGAGCGCAGAAACTTTAGCAAAACTTCAAATGCGTTTTTCTCAAAACTAGTATAAAATTAACATAAAATTCATCTCTGCTTTTATTTTTGGCACGATTTTCACGAACTTTAGGACACACAAAATCAAATATCGTAGAGAAATCTGTATTGATTTTTTTTTTTTTTTTTTTTCTTAGTTTTGATATATGGGAAAATTATCCTTAAAATTTTCTATTTTTCAATTTTTTTTTTAACAATTTCAAAAAAAAAATTCGAAAACAATTTCCAAAATATTCTCAGAACAAATTGTTAGAATAACAATGAATTATCATATGTTCATATCACAAGAAAATCGGTCAAAAAAATGGCTGAAAAGATGCAATTCAAAATTTCATAAAAAACCGACAAAATCGGTTCTTTAATTTTTTCAAATTTTTCTTTCATCTGATCAGCTTGAAATTTTCATGTGATAACAAGTGTACTAATATACACAACATATAATTTATTCATGACCGTAGATGCAATTTAAAATTCACGACGGACTCTCCCCTTAACTAAACCCCTCCTCTCTCTCTTCTTACGAATCACTTTAGTTCCCTGCCTTCTGAAACTCCTCCTAGTGTCGCATGTTTCCCTTACCCCGACCCCAGTGTCTACTCCCCGGTTCTCTATCTTAAAAAAGCCTGCAGTGCATCTACCTCCCTTTCAAGGGATTCAGACAAGATCTGAACTCCTTTCCTCGAAAAGTGCACCCCGTCCCTGCGGTAGAGGTGGTTATGCCCGAAAAAGAGGTCCCAGCTGTCTACAAAGCCCAACCATTGGCTTTGCAATGAAGTGCCAGCCGGCAATTCAAAGCAATAGCCCTGGAGTACCACAAGTCGTCAACAAAGCGTCTTGGAAGGACACCACACACCACAGGGAACCCACCCCTGTCCCTAACCTTACCTACAGCTTCCTTAAACCGCCGTAGCAATTCCTCACTTCTTACAAACTCAACATCATTTCCCCCAGCGCACAGGCAGACGATGGGCTTTTTCCCTTGGTCCGCCATGCACTCAACTATCTTGTCACTAACATAACCTATCCCCTTCCCTGGGTAACTCACCAACTTCATGTGCATCCCTTCTCTGTCACAGAACCTGCTGTCGAGATGCCTAACCTGACTGTCACCAACAACCAAGATTTTACCTTCGGGTAATGATGTATCGTCTACCGTCCTTACCTCCGTATCTTCCTCTTGCAGCCCCGAGAGTACCTGAAATGAGTTCGTGCACACAACATGGTCATTGTTTACCTATATCTCCTTCAGGGGGGGCTCCACCATGATTCCATTCACCAAATACTGGTGACTTACTAGGATCCATAGTACACTACCCTCCCGAGTTTCGCGCTTGCTTTCTTCCGGAGGCATAGCACGAAACTCACAGATCGCGAAACTCGGTTATTGAAAACAGTGTAAAAATGCTTATTTAGTCCGTTTTGTGTGTGTGTGTGTGTGTGTGCCTACAGCGCCGTTAGGCAGTGACCTCCAGGGGTGGGATGGTAGGCCCTGGAGGTTAACTAGGGCTGTGTACCTTCCGTATTTTACAGCTTATAAGACTAACTTTTTCCCCAATAAAATATCCTGAAAATGCCCAAGCCCCTGTCCCACCCAGCAGTGAATGGGTACTGGGTGTTAGCCTAGGGCTTGTGACCCACCTCCCGGGGTGGTGGCTTCGGCCAACAGTACGTAGAGAAGAGGAGGGAGGAGAGGAGCTTGAGTTTGAGCTTGAGTTGGGAGTCAACCAGCGGATGCTGTTTTGGTCTGAGTAAGTGAGCTTGACACATATCTTGTCAGCTGATGGTTGTGTGACAGTGTTATACGGCAATAACACTGTCACAATGCCTTCCTCTATTCTCTCCTGTCTCCTCCAGTACCTCCAGAAACCACAGTACCACACACGTCATGGTTAATCACTTATAAAGGAGTATTTTGTGGTTAATAAGTAAGGAACGGCGGGGTGTAAGGTAAGGTGCTACTTATTTCGAGGTGTTACCTATCTTATGCGACACCGGCTGCTCCTGTAGAGAAAAACACAAACAAAAGAAAAAAAACAAAGCAAAACTACATACGAGCTATACTAAGCCTATTATAATACTATACTAAGCAGGAAGGAAGGAAGACGTGTCCCGTACGTCTCTTATGGGAGGCGGTAGCAAAGTGGTTAGCGTCAAGATATGTGTCAAGCTCGAGCACAAGCTTGACAGACGACCTACAAAGCGATACTAAGCAGAAAAGGTCACAAGAAGAAGAAGTCTCCGAGTGGCGGCGTTCTCGGTGACCCGAATTCGATCCTTGATGAGGGCTGTAAAATCCACTTAAAATCTTTCTCTGCACCCTTGAGTGGCCTAAGAACACCCACACGCTGCCCATTAACTCTACCTTCGATTGTGAGTGCATCGGAGGACACAGGGGGCGGCATGAGCCTCTAATCACAGGCGTCACTATAGAAATTCTGTCTGCGCCACCACGGGCAAGGGCCAACCATCACAGCCCTCAAGTTAACCTCCAAGGCCTACCATCCCACCCTGGAGGTCACTGTCTAACGGCACTGTAGGCATACACACGCACACCATAAAAAAAAAGAAAAAAAAAAGGTGTACATAGGAGCGCGAAACTCGGGGATATAATGCGCAAAAGTCGGGATGGTAAGAATTTAGGACTCAGCACGAAACTCGCATAGCGTGAAACTCGGAGGGTAGTGTAGTCGCCCGAGGCATGTCTCGCTCTGGTACCCCTCCAGGTACATCCCTCGCATGTGACCCTCCACTCACTCCATTGGACATCCACCTCCACACTTAAGAGATCGTATCTCTATTTCCTGCTTCCTCACCACGCTTTTCAACTCGTTCACTTCACTTGCAAAGGACCTTTTCAGTTCTTCGATCACCTCCAGAATAGCCTTAAGAGCCACTCCACACCCTTCACTACACTCCCCCTCGACCCTTCTTCTTCCCTCTACCACACTCGTTTTCACCTCAGTCTCCTTCACTACTACCACACTACCACTCTCCACCACAGCAGAAGCACACAGCGCCACTTCTCTCCCCGCCTCAACCAAAACACTCTCGACGCTAATCCCCTCTGCAGCCGACATCTTAACTCAGGTCTGTCCTGACTACACACACACACACACACGGAGCTGTTAGGAGCACGTCTTGTCTTAGGGAAATAAGGTCCATAAAGAGTGATCCAAAATGGATGACCACCAATTTAAAACACAACATTGGAGTAAAAAGAAACATTTATTTAAGGTTCAAGCCAGGATTGGTAAACAAAGAACAGTATAACGTGATGGCGAGGACAGTGAAAAAATTAACTCGAGTTGCTAAGAACAATTATGAGATTAGAGTAGCAGGACAGGCGAAAAGGGACCAAAGGGGTTCTATCAGGTATATAAAACAAAGACAAGGGAATTAGTTGGGCCGTTAAGGTCAGGACAGGGTGAGGTCTTAAATACGGATGAGGATATGTGTAAGAGTCTAAATGATTATTTCTTAAGTGTTTTTACGGAGGAGGATACACAGACGATACCTGATAGTGAACAGATGTTCAAAGGAAGCGATGAGGAGAAACTCAAAGATATTGTGATAACTAGGGAAATGGTGGAAGAGGGTATAGATAAAATGAAAATGTTTAAATCGCCAGGACCAGATGAAGTGTATCCCAGGGTATTAAAGGAATGCAAGGAGGTTGTTAGTGAGTCGTTAGTGAACATTTTTAGAAAATCGGTTGAGATGGGCGATGTGCCATTATTGTGGAGGAAAGGAAATGTTGTTCCCATATTTAAGAAGGGAGACAGAGGACTAAAGTCAAATTATCGACCCGTAAGTCTAACATCAGTGGTGGGTAAATTATTGGAATCTATTATTGCAAAAAACATTAGAGAGCACTTAGATAAACATAGTTTGATCAATGATTCATAACATGGATTCACCAAGGGTAGGTCATGTCTCACCAATTTATTGAGTTTTTATAGGAAAGTTTATGAGACGGCAGATAATGATAAGTGTGGCGCCCCCCTATATAGCTTTATAGCTTTGACGTTAACTCGAAGGGCTCCACAATCCTGGCTATTACACTGCCACCACCCACAATAAGTGGGAAAAAAATATATATAAGATTAAGAAAATATGTAAGTACTGATGGGTCTGAATAACAACTCTTTATCAGAATCTTAGTATATTGTCACTTTACTGATTCACCAGTAATTACTTCCCAACTCCTTCTTAACCTAATGTCTTAACCTAATGTCTTAACTTAATGTCTTAACCTAATGTCTTAACCTAATGTCTTAACATAAATACATACTTAATGCTAATAACATCGACACGACGCGACTCTCAGCTCGTGCTCAAAGCGTAACCCTATAACTCCTTCACCCTAAATCACTGAGTAAATGTCCCGTCACACTGATTCTCTGTGTAACTTGCCCGTCACACTGGTTCTCTGTGTAACTTTCCCGTCACATTGACTCTCTGTGTAACTTGCCCGTCACACTAGTTCTCTGTGTAACTTTCCCATCACACTGATTCTCTGTGTAACTTGCCCGTCACACTAGTTCTGTGTAACTTTCCCATCACACTGATTCTCTGAGTAAAGTATCAATACCCACACACTCCAGCTATGAAACAAAGCCTTAGCTGTATCCTGGTGTATCCAGGGTCATTCACAGCTGTTCCCACAGCTCACCGCCACTCAACCCGCCGGCTTCCCACCGCCAGCTTCCCACTGCTACCTTGAAACCCTATGAATAACATTTTCCATTAGCTTTCATGCTATAACAGATAAATAATTAATCTCCTCTACATCCCCACCAACACATTTCCCCGCACGTACCTTATAAAGGGTTGATAGCCTCACCTCCCCACACGTCTTACCACAACTGACACGTGGACCAAAAGACAACTAATATGGCTACCTGCCTTCCTTCTTGCCTGGCCCGCTGACGTCACCAGCTACCGTCGGCACAAAATATGTCAAAATATATTTATATATAGTGATTCAGAACTGAGGAGTGAAGGAAAATGACGCATTTAATTACTCGACATTTATATATTACTTTACCCCCTCCCACTCAACGTAAACTCTTCGTCAATCATGAGTCAAAAGTTTTAACCCATTTTCCCGCGTTACATGATATAATACATCTGGACTTTAGTAAGGCATTTGCCAAAGTACCACACGAGCGACTCTTAAATAAGGTTAGGGCTCATGGTATAGATGGGAAGGTTCTTCATTGGATCAGAGCTTGGCTAAGTAATAGGCAACAAAGGGTTACAATTAATGGTTCTAAATCTGAATGGGGACTGGTGACAAGTGGAGTTCCACAAGGGTCTGTTTTGGGTCCATTACTATTTTTTATTTACATCAACGACTTGGATAGTGGGATTAGCAGTGATATCAGCAAGCTTGCTGATGATAGTAAGGTAGGTAGGATTATTGGATCACAGTCTGATGTAAACATATTGCAGGGAGACTTAGATAAACTTAACGAGTGGGCAGTCAGATGGCAGATGGAATTTAATATTGATAAGTGCAGCGTTATGAATGTTGGTAGAAAAAACCCTGGTAATAGATACACCATAAGTAATGTATCGCTGAAAAGATCAGAAGGTGAAAAAGATTTTGGAGTGAGGGTGAGCCCAGACCTCCGACTTAGGAAACAATGTATTGAGGCTAGAAATAGAGCTAATAGAGTATTAGGATTCATTACCAGAAGTGTTAAAAGTAGAAGTGCGGAAGTTATTCTAAAGCTTTATCTGGCTCTAGTCAGGCCTCACCTAGACTATGCAGTTCAGTTTTGGTCTCCATATTACAGGATGGATATACAGGAGAACCTCATTTAACCGGCATTCAAAACAACGGCAGCCTCAAAACAACGGCACTAATCGACCCAGGCATTTTTTTTTCTTTCTTTTTTTCGGGCCTCCAGCAGGGAGGACCACGGGCTAGCTTGAGCCCGTCAGAGAGATCCTGTGAAAAAAGAGAGGAGAGTGTTCGTGGTGCTGGCGTGTGACACGAGGACTGGCTTGTCCATCCTGACGAGGAGTGCGGGGTAGAAAGGGGCACTCAGCAGGATAACCCAGGTATTAATTAGGTATAATTATTTCAAAAACTGGAGAAAATCGGCAGAAATTTAGTTCAAATTTGGCGGGGTACGCAGGGTTTGGCAACCCTTTCATCCCTTTCACTGGTAAACTCTGGAACTCTCTTCCTGTTTCTATTTTTCCACTTTCCTATGACATACATCTTTTCAAAAGAAGAGTAACAAGACACCTCACGAACTAAATTGGCTCACCCCTCTTTTTTATTTTATTCTCTTACTGGCATTTCTTTATGTGTTTTGCGGTTTTTTATTTTGATAATATTATAGAACAAACATTTCCGAAGATAACAGTATATCTTTTATACTGATAAACATATATTTGGTAGGGGAAAAATTACCATAAGCTGGCAAAACACGGGGCGGCAAGTGGAGTTTGTTGGTCCTCCACCTAGCTCCGACGGGCGGCATTTGGCTTGAAGCCGCTAGATCGTGACGTCAGTGCAAGCATCTTCCTATAGGGTAAATAACGATCAGCACGACTAAGGACTCTATTAATATTATACCTTATATGAACTCACACCATTGTAAAGTCATAGATATAGCTGTAAAGTCAAATTAGCATATTTATCTGCTGTTAAAAGATACAGAATACGGTCTGGGTCTTGGTCTGGGAAGACTCTGGGCTCAGACTCTGGGCTTCTTTTTTCTTTTAATACCTTTGCTGGTGACCACTGGGAGTATTTAAATAAAACTATAGATCAAGAAATATTTATACACTGTGTAAAAACCGCTAAATATTCATCCCTTGACGTTATATGGCCACATCAACAAAACTTCACAAAATATGTTGTTACCTCATTATAAGGCACGAAACTAACTGTAAATAAATTATAAGAATATGTACATAAGAATTTTATGAACAACCATTCGTATATGAACAATCTCCGAGGTCCACAAAAGAAATTAGAGAATTAAAATTCTGGCAGTATGTAGTATCTATATCCTTACCTTAAACGCCTCTATTAGATATCTAACACTGATAAATTAAGAGGCAGCTTTATACCTACGTTGTTAATGATGTTGTTCGACTATTGATTCACAACCACAAGCTGCATTCCGTCTGGTCAACACCGCACACACCACCTCAAGTGAAAACAGGCTGTGGCTGCCCACTAGCTGGACTGGGACGTGTTGACACCTCAAGTCTAGCTGGTCTGCCACACGGCTCTAGAAACCTAATTAATAAGCTTAAAGAACAACCTTGTATAAATCATATTGCGAAGATGTTCCCTGCCCAGGCTTAATCCCGTGAATTGTATGGTGAACCCTGATATTTGACGTAAATGAATTCACATTTATGTCCAGAACCGGCCGTTGTCTTCGGACGGTGCAACCTCGGCGCATGCAGGCAACAAGAATGCTGGATTCCGTGAAATACCTTCCGACGTCATAACCTTGGGAATACAGGACTATACATGCCTTGGCTTGCTAAACTGAAAAATTGTCTGATCCAATGCCATGCCTAAGGTGACGTAACATTTACTTTGTATCTCTGTACCAGGGACAGTAAGCAACCCAGGTACACATGATAGCTTGGTCAGGCTTGTATCCGTCATCATGAGGCACCACTAACACTTCCTGCAAGCATTGAAGTCACCCGGAGGAGTCTTACTTCTCCACTAGTCACTTTACTTCCTTTTCTCCAACAACCGCGCACTCTTCTTACGAGTGGGCAAGGCAAGACGTGTTTGTGTGTGTGTGTCCCCTTGCCGGAGAGAGCTTGGAGCTCATATAGACAGATCTCGGGTAAGACTATTAAAGCATCTTACACACCACACACGTTCCGTTCGTTACCGAAAAAATCTTTAAGTAATCGTCCATCATTTCTGATTTAATGCAGTCAAAATATAGCCATTATCGAGTATATCAACAATATGTTGTCACTTTTTGCATCCAGTCAGCCATCTTTAAATAATCCGCAATCAAAATCTGTAAATTCCCCGAGCTTCCAAAACGCTCCTCATGACAAGCAGACGACGCACCACGGCTCGGTGACGTCAACTGAGGTGGTCTCCCAACCGCACGGTAATACAAATACACGTAAAATTTTAAATAATTATAGTACTTGAAGAATTTTGGGGGTTTCTTATATATATTTTTTTTGTGATATGGCATATACAGTAGGGCGGAGCGTTTTTAACTTTTTTTTAAATTTGACATTGTAATAGTGCGGAAAAGTTGTGGGTGTCCATGAAAATAAGCCATGCAAAATCTTAGATAAATAAAATAATATTTACTATCGGCGCCGATACTTTGAAAATCAGAAAAAAATTGTGAAAAATGTCATTTCTGCTTTTTTTCACAATTTTTTAATACATACTGAAATTGACCTGGCTAATTTGTAATAGTCATAAAAACAATATATAAGGTCTATATTCCTTGCATAAAAAAAGTTACAACTGCTTGTCAATATCTACTATCGGCGCCGGTAAGATGAAATTTCAGAAAAGTCGCAATTTAAAAAAAATCAAGATCAACTATTCAAACATATCAATTTCCGATTTATAGTTGATAAACAAGCAAAAATATGTATCTATTTATGTAGCCACTTATGATTATATATATATATATATATATATATATATATATATATATATATATATATATATATATATATATTTATATATATATATATATATATATATATATATATATATATACCGTATTTGCCGGCGCATAAGACGCAGTTTTTTCCCTTAAAAAGGAATGCAAAGTTCACCCTGCGTCTAATGCGGCCATATTAGCGCATGAGAGGTCGGGCAGAGAATGCAGAACAGCCGGTGGTGTATTACTAAAGGGGTCTGGAGTGATCTGTGTTGAGCAGTAGTCCACTGAACACAAATTAGTAACTGTGTTATCAACAGTAATGCATAATACTAAGAAAAGGTTGGAGTTTAAGAGAAAATAAGAGCTGGGGCAACAAGATAGCGATTGTTGCTGCCAAGATGGCCGTGTCAGATGTAAACATCATCCACCCCCCGCTGCTGCTCTCCATTGTAAAACGTCTGATATCTCAGGTCTGCCGCTTCACCAGGGATACTTCACTCGGCAACGCCCTCCGCGCACCCACCATGGGTCATTACCGCTCAGACTCCTCCCCGCACCCATGGAAAAGACAAACATCCCACATATTAGATGTAGCCTTAACCCGCATTCGACTCGGGGCACACAAGTTGACACAACAGTTTGAAGGAGATGATAGAAGGGAGGCAGAAAATGGTGATGGAATTTTCGCTGGACTGAGTATTGTTGATAAATGGAATAGTGAAACAAAGAGCATGTTAAATTTATTTTTTTAGTGTGAACGGTGAGAGGAAGGTGTAGTATCTTGGGGAGTCTGTCTTATACACACAAGGATGGAGAAAGGGCGTCGTGGCTTTGTAGTTTATTTGACAGCGAGTCATTGTACAACGTGGGGATAAGAGGTGCGCGGCGTGTGTGTCTATGTGTGTCCTGTGGCTGACTGAATTTCCTGGCTGGTGTTGCAGTTGTGTCGGCAAGGACAAGTCAGGTCAGCGTCAGGTCACCCACTAATCCTGTTTCCAGACAGGGGGGTGGCCTAAGCCGATGCAGGTGTGTGTGTGAGTTTGTGTTAGCGCCACTACAGTGGTAAGCAAGGTGGGATAGGAGACAGCATAGGCGTTTGTACCACCTCGACCCCTCAATCCTCACCCCTGTACCTCTACGGATAAGGAAACTGTATGAAAGAGTGCTAGTAAAAAGGCTGCAATGGTATCTGTAGACGGGACAAAAGTCTTCCACACGGTACACCAAGACCAAGACCCATCATGGCGCCACACCGTCCCCCTCAAGGCCGAATCACACCATACCATCATGATGAAATTGGTGACAGGGCACCGTCTCATCACATCCGTTAGAATTTCTTACATTCAAACAAATAGACGTGTTACACTAAACGGTGCGCCGCCATCACGGCTCCAATACACCACCGTCCTGTCACGTAACGGTTTCTGGGGAAGAATATTTTAACGTAATGAGACTGTGCCGTGCTGATAATTATCGTTTTCTCAAGGCTTTATGTACCGTACCCAAAACAGTGTCTCTTAGAGTTCAACTCCTCTTCTTCATCCACCAGAAGTGCTATTAATGCAAATTTCTTCAACCATAGCCTCTGAGGCACCATGTCTGCTTTTAGAGGGTGAGCAGGAATTGCCGAAAATGACGGAACCATGGCAAATAGTGTGAATACAAGGCACGTCTGACGGAACGCTGCCGTGATTTCAGAGTGTGAATCACCTTCCCAGACNATTGGATGACCAAATCACTTATTGCTCCCCACCAAACCGTATTCCGCCATTCCCAGGCTTGTTGGCTAAAGGGGGAAGAAAAAAAAGATAGGGGTGAAGGACTTCTTCCAAAGTTTTACCGAATCTGCTAACCGTTTCTGTCGCAATTTTTTTTTTTTTTTTTTTTTTTTTTTTTTTAAGGTACGGTAAAGGTAATTTTTTTAATTTTAATTTTTTTAAGTTAGGTAAAGATTAGGTTAGGTATAGGTTAGGTTTTTTTTTTTTTTTTTTTTTTGCGAAAAAAAAAAAAAAAAAAAAAAATGGCGACAGCAACGGTCAGCAGATTCATTCCAAACATAAAAACACACCAGAAAAACATAAGGCGCATCAGAAAATCGTTGGTTGGGTGAAACTATAAATTGACCGAAAAAGCACCTATTGTAGGCCAGGAAAATATAGTCGGTCTCTGAAAAGGACCGCGAAGTCCTCGTCCATTATTACCAAGACGTGTATAACAAAATATTAGTCCTTCATAAGGTAGTAAGCGAGATAGGGCGGGGGCGAGACAACGAATCTTGACCCTATTGAGGAAAATTGCGTTTCAGCCTTGAAATCAGTGAATGCCCACTACTGAAATTTTACCAGCTGTCCAAACCCAGCACCACAACGCACACCACCATTACCACCACCACAATACACCATCACCCCCACACACACACACACCAATAAACACCACCACAACACTCATATAGACTACGAAACAACTTTTAGGTGTACGAATCTACTGGTGTACGAAACAACTTGTGCACGAACTGACTGCACCCCCACACAACCACCATTACCACCACCACACACACACACACTACAACCACCACACACACACACCACACACACTACAACACTTCAATAACCACCAACACCACAACACAACACACACACAACTCACCATGACGTAACAGCCTCCTTATTTCTCTTCCTTCCTCCTGTTCCTCCTGCCTCACGCCTCCTCCTTGCTGTGTCTTCCTTACCTACACCATTCACGAGGGAAATTTAGTGTATTTTAAGCCGTATTATGGGAAATTTTCAGGTATTATTCCGCTTGTGTGTTATCTTGGGACGTTCTTCTTCTTCTTCTTCTTGTGACCTCTTGTTGTGTTTTGATTCTGTGTTGGCAACGGGGTCACAATTACCTCCTAGATGTATTTATATATATCTTGTATTACCTTATACACTTTTATTATGCCTATATTTTTCATATCATTTATTTACATATGTTCGTTTTCAATAGGGTTAACTTACTACATTACCGTAGATAACAGTCAAGTCGCCACCTGCACTCATGTCGCCAGGCGCCAAATATTACGAATTATAGCATCACTACTGATTTTCATGTGCCACTTAAGATGTTACACAGTAGTTTATATCATGACTGTATAATCTACCCTGTTTCAGCGTTGTTTTATGCTTTGTAGCTGCAAGTATAACTGTTGTGCATTTTGCTTCTCAAGTTTTTCTTGGCGCGACGACAGACAGCAGCTCATCACCTTTCGGGCGACAGGACACAGACTTGCCAGGGCAGGGATGCTCGAAAATCCCTCGTAAGGGACAACTTACGAGTGTATGGCTACAATAACCTTACGAGGGTGGGCTGAGGGAGATGCTCGTACCGAGCCGTCACTCCCGTACGGTTATCGGTGGCCTCTGGGTGGGGAATATAGGGATATTCTAGGGATATGTGTGGGAAAATTCTGCTAACCAATCACAGAGCAGCGCCCTTCATGACGCGGCCTTATCTAGCCAATCATCATGCTCTCAGCTGTCAGGGAGACCGATAAATAAATTTAAAGAGACTTCAAATGCCGCTGTTATGCTAAAATCGGCCTCTTTCGGAAATCGTCCCGCAGACGCTTATTTAACCTAAATAACTCTACAAAACTTAAAGTAGTCGTCCAGACCCAAATTTTTTTTGCCGAATTATGTTGAATGTACATTCAAAACACCTAATCCACCAAAAATAATTGATTTCCAGGCCATATTTCCGTAAAAACACGACTTTTGTAAAAAGCGCGCGAAAAAAAAAATCTTCCCTCCAACAGGGCTACGACTGTTATTGATGACGTCAGAATAGGGACGCCCGCAGACACTCTGTCTGACACCTGTCGGCAAATGTTATGATGAGCGATTGAACTTCGGTGTCAGACAGTGAATCTGTCGCTGTGACAGATCTAGAGTACGATGCTCAATCTGACACCGAAAGAAATGACGCTGGTCGCGTATACTATGAGGAAAACGAACCTCAGATTGTCATGGGATCCTATATGTTTGAGCCCGAGTACGAGGTGGATAAACAGGTGTTAGCAGAGCCTGAGGTTCAGCAGGAGGACCTGGCACTTCTCCAAAACATGGATTGGTAAATAAGGTTAAACCATGTGTGTGTGGGAATCACAATGAAGGTACTTTCGAGAAAATCCTATGGTTAGTTTTGGAGCTACAGTCAAACGTAATTCCTCGGAAACCACATACTAGCATTAACTACAGCAAAGAGTTGGAAAATATGCGGGCGGGAAGGCAGAAAGTGTGACAGCCACACCACTACAGGGCACGCCCACGCCCACTCCACAACTTTACTTACTTAGTTTACTTAGTAGAATTTCGCCTCCCAGGGCGCAGCTAAGGTGGGCCTCCGCTGTGGCCAGGCAGCTCCGCTTCTCTGGTGGTGTGGTGGCACGCCAAAGAGTTGCTTCCGGTGCTGGGGTAGCCTGGTGTTGGGGGCTCGTCAGGCACTGATGCCAACCATTTGTCCAGCTGATGCTTGAAGGAGTCAGTGGATACTCCAGTCAGCTCCCTGATGGCCTTTGGCACAGCATTGAACAAACGAGCCCCATTTCTTGTAAATGAGTTATGTACTACTGTTGCTACTCTTTGGGTGGTGGCTTGTGTTCTCCTGATGTAGCACAGTCGACCTTTCCTTGGATGATGGTTTACTTGCAGGCCTACGTCAGGTACCAGTGTCTCTAGGGTCTTCCACACATAGATTACTAGGTACCTCTCACGTCTTCTCTGCAGGGAGTACAGTCTAAGGTGGCGTAGACGCTCCCAGTAATCCATATGCTGGGAGTCCCAGATTTTACTGGTGAAGGACCTCTGTAGAGCTTCCAATTTTACTATGTCCCCTTTCTTGTACGGCGACCAGAGCTGGCAGCAATACTCCAGTCTGGGGAGGACGAGGGCCTTCCATAGTGTTAACATGCAGGTCCTCTCCCTGGTGTGAAAGGTCCTGAGGATCCACCCGGTCAATTTCTTGGCAGTGTTTGAAATGTTGATTATGTGCTGTGAGAAGGTACTATCAGCACTCATGGTGATGCCCAAGTCACGCACGTGGTGTGCTGGGGTGATGGTTTGCTGGTGGGCCTGGTAGGTGGTGTCTCCCTTGATGTTATGTAGGGGGCCGTACTTCATTAGTTCAAATTTGTCGCTGTTCATTGACATGTTGTTGGTATCAGCCCAGTCTAGGAGGTGATTTAAGTCTTCCTGCAACCGGGCCACATCCTCTTCTGTTGCTATTCCCCTCTTTACCCTTGTGTCATCGGCAAAAGAGGTAGCCTGGGAGTGCCGGAGTCCCCTGTCAATGTCCCCGATCATGATCAGGAACAACAGAGGTCCCAGCACTGACCCCTGCGGAACTCCACTCACCACGTCACTCGGGTCTGAGAGGTGCCCCTGTACTGATACCTTTTGTGTCCTGCCTGTCAAGAAAGTGTGGATCCACTTTCCAAGGTTTCCTGATATGCCAAGGCCCCTTAATTTGTGGAGGAGGAGGCCATGATCAACTTTGTCAAAGGCCTTGGCAAAGTCCAAGTAGATCACATCTACGTTGGTGCCCTTGCTAGTGGCTTCCAATAGGGCTTCTTGGTGTGCCAATAATTGCGACAGGCAGGACCGGCCTTTTCTAAAGCCGTGTTGGCCCTCATTAAAAGCATTTGTCTTCTCTAAGTGATCAGTGAGATGGTTTTTGACCACTCGTTCAATTATCTTAATGATATGGGAGGTTAGGACCACAGGCCGGTAGTTTTTGGCCAGTCCCTTGTTGCCTCCTTTATGGATGGGTGTCACTATCCCCTCCTTCAGGTTGGGGGGAATAATGCCCGATGCAAGGGACTTTGTGGCAATTTGACAACTGGTTTACTTGGTTTACTTGGTCTTGTTAAGAGGCAAAGCCTCACAGTCGTGGTGGTCCATCGCTACCCTCACTACACACCGTTTCTCAACACAACTGTTCGCCCCAACACACTATAGGCGTGAATCACCACACGCCACTCCGCCACTCCACTCCTACACACGCCACTCCTTTCCGTGTGCAAACTTTTCTGGAAAGGCACAGCTGTCTTGCTGCACCCATAAAGGATGCATGCATGTGGCATATAGCAAAACAAATCTATCAGAAACACCCAAATATCTTCAAGTATTATATTTATCTCTGTGTTTACGTGCCTCTCTGATCAAGCGCGGGAAGATGAGCCTCCCTAATGGTACGTCACGGAGCCTGAGCCTGAGCGTCTGCAAACCTTAGGAGCGTTTTGAGAACTCGGGGAATTTGCAGATTTTGATTGCGGATTATTTAAAAACGGCTGACTGGATACAAAAAGTGACGACGTATTGTTGATATACTCGTCAATGGCTATGATTTGACTGCATTAAATCAGGAATGATGAAATGGTCTGGACGACTACTTTAACACAAACCTATCATAAACCTTACCTAACCTAAACCAGACCTAAATATAACTTAACCTAAACCTAAAAACTATGTTTGCCGGTGTTGAGCTAAGATTGGCTGATTTCCGAAATAGGGACGATTTTAGCTCTATCGCCAGAATGTTACGATAATACAGCTGCCACATTAGCCTTTCAGCGTAATATTCTCCCACTGATTACTACACAGACGTACCCAGGGTATACCTTGATGCGCTGATCATAGGTTCGAGTCTAGCGTGCCCGAAACTAGTATCTATAGACCACTGCTGGCCAGCGCCGTACGTATGCCGTATCCGTGGCCCTGGCGGTACTCTGTTATAGTGGACAAGAACTGCGCGTTCGCTCTTTAGGTCAGACAAGACACACGGGGGGGCTAACGCCTCACTGTGACACACGTGACACTTGTGTGCAAGGATAGTATAACTTTATAATATCCTTGCTTGTGTGTGTACGTGCGTGTGTACTAGTACGTCAGACATTTGATACCACCACCACCACCGGATCATTATAGCGGCCAAACTTGTATGATGAACTATACGTTTTGATTCAAGAAGTCGACCGATATATCTATATAATATATAGGTTTGCCCTGATATGAATTTATTACATGTACTATAGGTATTGTATGTTAAATATGATATATATTGAGTCAATGAAGCAATAAACACATCACATTTCAAACAGGCAAGCATGAAATGGCTCTATAATACACAATAAACATAAAGTATAGTGGTACAACTTGTAATGCATTGTTTGTTGACGTCTAGCCGCTTCAAATTTCCCTCCCTTAGGGAGTTAAGGGTGCTCCCGACCACCCTTAGCCTCGCGGTCCCGTAGCAAGTGAAAAAATGGTTTGAGCATCTCCCTTAGAGGCGCTACGAGGTAAAAGTCCCTTAGGGGAGTACTTACAGGCCCGTAACTCTTTCGAGCATCTCTGCCCTGATCTTTCAAACTTGAATAGAATTTGTTTTCACGTTGGCAGAGGAATTTTCATATATCCAAGCATCTTCCGCAGCTAATATATATATATATATATATATATATATATATATATATAGACTTGTTTTACTTTACCTCTAATTTCCCTGAATTCCCCAGAGTGGCGACTCAACTGTTGGGTTAAAATACTAGCTGGCGACTTTACTGTAGTAGGTATAACAACGTCGCCACTCGGTTTTATTTTTATAATTTGTTCATTTATAGCCCTACTATGACACAGATGAAGACACAAAATGACACAGACTCTCCAGATAGCCCCTTCTAACTGTCCTGAAATCATGGATGTACAAATGTAACTATTAACGCCACCACACGGCTGTAAATAACAAAGAAACGTTGAACTGGCGACTTTACTGTTATCTACGGTACTATGACACAGATGAAGACACAAAATGACACAAGACTCTCCAGATAGCCCCTTCTAACTGTCCTGAAATCATGGATGTACAAATGTAACTATTAACGCCACCACACGGCTGTAAATAACAAAGAAACGTTGAACTGGCGACTTTACTGTTATCTATTACCCTTGTTGTACAGCCAACAATAAACAATTCAATTCAAGTCTAATATTTTTTTTTCATTTTCTTCAAATTTCTTCAAATTTCTGGTCTAGGGGAATATTTATGTCTAAAAAGGCATTCAGTTTTTTTCTGTACTATTTCTTGATCTTATCTCTGTTGATTAGCGGTTATACTACATATATATATATATATATATATATATATATATATATATATATATATATATATATATATATATATATATATATATATATATATAAAAATTAGCGTTAACTAAATAAATAACCTCATCAATCGGGAAAAATTACCCGATTTCATGTTATTTATTTAGTAAACGCTAATTTATGCATGGTTATAATTCATTTATCAGAAAAATATATATAGCAATGGAAAGCTAATGAAATTCCGCTTCTATTGATAATCTCCATGTAAAATGTTTTCGAGCAAAATATTAAATGGGAGCTGGAGTTGGTGAATATTAAGTTCATGCATATTTCTTGAGTCTCATAATGACCTTTCTTTAGTGTGTTTTACGGTTTTTTATTTGATAATATTATAGAACAAACATTTCCGAAGATAACAGTATGTCTTTTATACTGATAAACATATATTTGTTAGGGGAAAATTACCACAAGCTGGCAAACACGGGCGGCAAGTGGCGTTTGTTGGTCCTCCAGCTGGCTCCGACGGGCGGCATTTGGCTTGAAGCCGCGTCTGTCGCAGCCACAACAAGGGCTGTGACGTCACGTGCAAGACACCTGTACTACTACTACTACAGCCTAGATGGCGACCTTAGTGTAGCCCGTTATCAACGTCGCCACTTGGGTTTTATTTGTGTAATTGTTCATTTATAGCCCTACTATGACACAGATGAAGACACAAAATGACACAGACTCTCCAGATTGCGGCGTAAGGTGATTCTTGCTTGCCGAAACGCGATGCAACGGGTGGAGAAAAATTCTTGTCTACAGCCCTGAGTGACTGAGGCTCGAGTTTGGGGTACGGGCAAATCAGTATTCTGGACCAAAGAGGAGCAGGGGTCGGTACACCAGGGGGCTCAGTAGGGCCATTTGGTAGAGGGGCCGGCCCTGAAGCCCCTATAAAAGTTAAATTATCCTCATTGGCCACGGTGAGCCTGAAGTGAAGAGGGGGAAATAACCTGACAGCCCCTCATAACCCCCAAGAGGGGTAGGGGCAAAGTTACCAGGGTATACCGTGCCCGTGGCACCCTGAGGCCCTTAGTGAGTGACCCCAAGCCAGCCTCCTATCCCATCAGCACGGCTCTCACACCTCAGGAGGAGAGGGGGAGGGGAGGAGGCACAAGAGGGGAGATAGAGGGAAGGAGGGGAAAAAGGAGAGAGACAGGAAAGGCCAGGCAAAATTCGTCAGACCGAGGACAGGGGCCCGAAGCCAAGGGAGTAACCAGGAGGGCGTCCCCCGGGCGTCAGGCCCCAATCCCCGGGCCCCAAGCCCCCACGATGGCAGCGGGCCTGGGAACAGGGGGCCCACCACCACAAGCACAACCCACACACAGCCACTCCCTCCTCACAGGTGTGTCTGGATATGCCTGGCAACACGACCCTTGGTAGGAAAACACTTGCCGCAAATATCACACTTGTACTTCCTCTCACCAGTGTGGGTGAGCATGTGTTCGTTAAGACTGCTCTTGTGGGCAAATGTTTTCCCACACTCCTGGCACTCAAAGTTTCTCTCACCAGTGTGGGTGAGCATGTGTGCTTTAAGATTGCACTTCTGGGCAAATGTTTTCCTACACTCCTGGCACTCAAAGTTTCTCTCACCAGTGTGGGTGAGCATGTGTTTGTTAAGACTGCTCTTGTGGGCAAATGTTTTCCTACACTCCTGACACTCATAGTTTCTCTCACCAGTGTGGGTGAGGATGTGTTCGTTAAGACTGCTCTTGCGGGCAAATGTTTTCCCACACTCCTGACACTCAAAGTTTCTCTCACCAGTGTGGGTGAGCATGTGTTCGTTAAGACTGCTCTTGAGGGCAAATGTTTTCCCACACTCCTGACACTCAAAGTTTCTCTCACCAGTGTGGGTGAGCATGTGTTTGTTAAGACTGCTCTTGTGGGCAAATGTTTTCCTACACTCCTGACACTCAAAGTTTCTCTCACCAGTGTGGGTGAGCATGTGTTTGTTAAGACTGCTCTTCTGGGTAAATGTTTTCCCACACTCCTGACACTCAAAGTTTCTCTCACCAGTGTGGGTGAGCATGTGGCTCCTAAGAACACCTTTATGAGTGAACACTTTGCCACAGTGGTCACACCTCAGCCCTGTCTTGCGTGTATGGGTGAGGATGTGTGCATTAATGCCAGCCTTGCTGGAGCACATTCTGCCACAGTGGTCACAAGTGTAGGTCCTCGCGCCCTCCATTGCAGCACTACTTCTGCCAGCACCCCTGTGGTGGGAGGCGTCAGCTGGTCCTGCAGGAACCCCGGTGGAGGCTGGAGTGAGCCGGCTGCCTGAAGGATGAGTCTGGCAACCCTGAACAGAAGGGAAGCAGGAGTGCAGAGAGGAGTCCTGGGGTGGGTGATGCCTTGGACTCTTCACCTCAGCACCTGTAACATTGGTGGCCGTCACAATAACATCACAGCTAGGATCTACAAGACATACACTACTGTATTACTCTAACAAACATGTCGCTGTGGTTCCTTTCGTACATTTACTGCTGCTACAAAGTTTGGGACAACCTGGTTTAGGCCATGGCCTATCCTAGGAGCTGGCCAGGCAGCCTAAGGAACAACAACAACAACCTCTGTCATAGTAGCCTTCGTTGCACAAGAATTCAATGATCTGAGGTTGTTGAATTAACACCCTAATTCGCTGTACAAGCAATGACGGGTCAAGGACAAGAGTATTGGTGAGGCAATACCTGGCTGTATATTTTCCTATAGTTTGGAGATGAGCATTATCTTTGCACAGCAGTAGTGGCGCGTCCCTGGGTGGATGGGTGGGGCAACATGTGTCCCTGGGTGGATGGGTGGGGCAACATGTGTCCCTGGGTGGATGGGTGCGGCAACATGTGTCCCTGGGTGGATGGGTGGGGCAACATGTGTCCCTGGGTGGATGGGTGCGGCAACATGTGTCCCTGGGTGGATGGGTGGGGCAACATGTGCCTGGGTGGATGGGTGGGGCAACATGTGCCTGGGTGGATGGGTGGGGCAACATGTGTCCCTGGGTGGATGGGTGGGGCAACATGTGCCTGGTGGGTGGATGGGTGGGGCAACATGTGTCCCTGGGTGGATGGGTGCGGCAACATGTGTCCCTGGGTGGATGGGTGGGGCAACATGTGTCCCTGGGGTGGATGGGTGGGGCAACATGTGTCCCTGGGTGGATGGGTGCGGCAACATGTGCCTGGGATGCACAGTATGACAACGGGAACACTTATAACAGGTATTGGAGCTGTAGGAATTATAGTAATAATTGATGTGAACTCACCTTGCTATTAACCCAAGAACTACCTAGACTGCAATGATACCCTATTTAGACGCTAACTAAGGTATACTCAGCAGTGGTAGATGGGTTGATGATTTGAAGGCTTGATTATTATTTGAGGGAGTGGTGGCAGGCGCTGTAGGGCGACTCAGGGCGTTGGTAATTGTGGTGTGGTGCACGTAATGGCGGCGATGGTGGGTTGTTTGTTTAGAGGATAATTCCTCAGAGCCATAGTGATCTACCGCTGCAGCTTAGTGTTGGCCAAAGCCACCACCCCGGGAGGGGGGTCACAAACCCCCGGCTAACACCCGGTACCCATTCACTGCTGGGTGGACAGGGGCTCGGGTTTTTAAGAAAGACCGCCCATCTATCTTCGCTCCGCCCGGGGATCGAACCCGGGACTTCTCGGGTGTGAGCCGAGCGTGCTAACCACTACACTACGGAGTACCTGTGTAACACAATGGCACAATATCTTGACTCTCAGAATATGATGGAAACCATGCAATGTAGCGCTGAAAAGATCAGAAGGTGAAAAAGATCTTGGAGTGAGGGTGAGCCCAGACCTCCGACCTAGGAAACAATGTATTGAGGCCAGAAATAGAGCTAATAGAGTATTAGGATTCATTACCAGAAGTGTTAAAAGTAGAAGTGCGGAAGTTATTCTAAAGCTTTATCTGGCTCTAGTCAGGCCTCACCTAGACTATGCAGTTCAGTTTTGGTCTCCATATTACAGGATGGATATACAGGAGAACCTCATTTAACCGGCATTCAAAACAACAGCACTAATCGACCCAGGCATTTTTTTTTTTTTTTTTTTTTTTTTTTTCCGGGCCTCCAGCAGGGAGGACCACGGGCTAGCTTGAGCTCGTCAGAGAGATCCTGTGAAAAAAGAGAGGAGAGTGTTCGTGGTGCTGGCGTGTGACACGAGGACTGGCTTGTCCATCCTGACGAGGAGTGCGGGGTAGAAAGGGGCACTCAGCAGGATAACCCAGGCATTAATTATAATTAGGTATCATTATTTCAAAAACTGAGAAAATCGGCAGAAATTTAGTTCAAATTTGGCGGGGTACGCAGGGTTGGCAACCCTTTCATCCCTTTCACTGGTAAGCTCTGGAACTCTCTTCCTGTTTCTATTTTTCCACTTTCCTATGACTTAAATCTTTTCAAAAGAAGAGTAACAAGACACCTCCCGAACAAAATTGGCTCACCCCTCTTTTTTATTTTATTCTCTTACTGTCTTCTTTATAGGGACTGCCAACTAGCGGGCTTTGTGTTACCCATTTTTGTTGTGCCCTTGGCCAGTTCCCTGTGATATAAAAAACAAACAAAAAAAAAACAATATTTTTAAAATAATTTATTGGGATTTTGGGCGATTCCATAAGAGTAACTCTCAAAACAACGGCAAAATGAGTTATCCGGCATGGGCTCTCCCCCGAGGGTGCCGGATAAACGAGGTTTTCCTGTAGTGTTGTTAGAAAAAGTGCAGAGAAGGATGACCAAAATGATACAAGGGATGCGTAACTTTAGTTATGAGAGGAGATTGAAGTTATTAAGATTACACTCACTCGAGAGACGCAGAGTAAGGCGCGATCAGATAGAATTGTTTAAGTGGATAAAGGGATTTAATAAAGGAGAGGTAGGAAAAGTTCTTACGGCTTTTAACCAGGGTAGAACAAGAAGTAACGGATTCAAGCTGGAAAAGCGTAGATTTAGAAAGGAAATAGGGAAAAACTGGTTCACAAATAGGGTGGTGAATGAATGGAATGGTCTCAGTAGACAGGTAGTTAGTGCTGAGTCATTGGGGAGCTTTAAAGGGGAGCTGGATAGGTTCATGGATGGGGATGAAAGGTGGATGTAGGTAGTGTTAGGTGACAGGAACTACCACGTGTAGGCCTCGCGGCCTCTTGTAGCTTCCTTATTTTCTTATGTTCTTATACAGCATATTTGGCTAAGTCAAAATATATGGTATCATATGGCCCAGAACGTAATTTCCATTGTAATTTGACTACCATCAGACGATTTTTAGTGACCATAAGCAATATTTTAATAGCTATGACCTGTTTAGTATCCTTGTCCACTAACTCATGTGGTATATTCAGTGACTTTTCGTTATTTTATGGCTAACAACATACCATTTTTTATAGCCAAGGAAAGATCTGGGCGTGAAGGGGTTAATGATAGCACCTTTTAAGAGTTAGTGAATTGAAGATAGGGCATCTCTGGTGGAGATTCACTGTTTTTAATGCAAACGGCGACCATAAAATTCGGTGATGAAATTATTAATATTTTTCTTTTTAAACTCTGGGTTTCCGGCAAAGACAACTATGTACCTCCATTAGAAAAAGCGTCTAATTTATAGCTTCACCCAACCAACAATTTTCTGATGCGCCTTATGTTTTTCTGGTGTGTTTTTATGTGTTTTGAACGAATCTGCGGAAATACTTTGGAACTCATCCTTCCGGCTTTGACTGAAATGAACTACCGCACTGTATTGTATGCTTATTGTACTTCACATCTGTAAAGGTTCCAGCGTGCGCTCAGCCTTGGTTAACCCACACGGCCGCTATGAAATATGAGGTGCCTCAAAAAATTCTAAGTCCAGTTAGGTTAGGTTAGGTTAGGTATACTTTGTGGCTAAGGTTAGGTTAGGTTAGGTATACTTTGTGGTTAAGGTTAGGTTAGGTTAGGTATACTTTGTGGTTAAGGTTAGGTTAGGTTAGGTATACTTTGTGGTTAAGGTTAGGTTAGGTATACTTTGTGGTTAAGGTTAGGTTAGGTATACTTTGTGGTTAAGGTTAGGTTAGGTATACTTTGTGGTTAAGGTTAGGTTAGGTTAGGTATACTTTGTGGTTAAGGTTAGGTTAGGTATACTTTGTGGTTAAGGTTAGGTTAGGTTAGGTATACTTTGAGGTTAAGGTTAGGTTAGGTATACTTTGAGGTTAAGGTTAGGATAGGTATACTTTGTGGTTAAGGTTAGGATAGGTATACTTTGTGGTTAAGGTTAGGTTAGATTTTTACATATAGTGACTTTGATGATTTTTTTTGGAGCCATAAATCACTTATATTTGCTTCCCCCACCCAAAAACCCCGTATTCCCGCCAGTTCCCCTGGCTTGTTGGCTAAAGGGGGAAGAAAAAAAAGATAGGGGTGAAGGACTTCTTCCAAAGTTTTACCGAATCTGCTAACCGTTTCTGTCGCAAATTTTTTTTTAATTTTTTTTTTTTTAATTTTTTTTTAGGGAGGTAAGGTTTTTTTAATTTTAATTTTTTTAAGANGAAAATAAAGCTATCTCCATTACAACAAGCACCACTTTTAGGAAGCGCTATGATCTTTTGTATCATACCGCACTCAGGTCTGTATGCATTTTGCTCATCAAAAACACAGATCACCGGGTAATAGTTCGTTGGAGCAGCTCAGTGAAATCTCCTCAGTGAGCAGCTGCTCACGAGCAGAAAAGTGCCCGTGTAATGGGCCCCCTTTTTTCACAGTTTATAAGATCGGTTTTATTTTCAAAAGAAATTGTGAGGGAGACGGGGTTTACTGGGACTGGGTTAGTAATAGGCGAGTGATGAAGTACTTTGAGTGGTTTAACTGTAGAATAAAAACTATTGATGTCAAATGAACTACATAAAATAAAGGGAATATATCAGACACCACAAATGGCTTTAAATTAATTAGTGAAAAATAAAAGAGGAAATTATATACTAGAGAAAAAAAAGGAGGCGACTTTTGACATTACTGTATCCTCTACTGTCAACACCACTATAGTCCCCACTGCACTAATGTCACCAGGCATATATTAGGAATGTTAGCATCACTACAGCCTTGTATGTGCCACTGAAGACAGGTACATAATATAAACTACTGTGCATGCCTTTTCCCCAGTGGCACATACAAGTTTGTAGTGATGCTAACATTCATAATATATGGCGCCTGGCGAAATTAGTGCAGTGGTGACTATAGTGTTGTTGATGGTAATGTAAATTGACTACAAAATTAACTACAAAAACAAAACACAAGATATATCAACAAGTCCATCCCTCTCTTGTCTCCTTTCCTCCACTCTCTCCATTATTTCCTCCTCCACTTTACCTCTCTCCTCCACCTTACCTCTCTCCTCCACCTTACCTCTCTCCTCCACCTTACCTCTCTCCTCCACTCTCTCTTTTCCTCCTCCACCTCCTCTCTCCTTTCCTTCACTCTCTCTCCTTTACTCCACCTCCTCTCTCATTTACTCCACCTCCTCTCCCTTCCACCTTACCTTCACGGTGGAGGAGACATCAGCAGGGCGGAAGTGTGGGGGGAGGGAGGGAGCCTCGGCCCTCACCCCGCCCCTGCGCTTGGCCGCCTGCCCCTCCCCCGCTCCCGCGTCCTCGGCACAGTGCTTCATGGCCAGCTTGCCCCTCGACTCCTGGCCAAGGGAAGAGGTCAAGGGTCAAGCGATGTCATGGGTGTTTGGTGTTTTATGTGTATTTTTTTTGTGTGTGTGTCTGTGTGTGTGTCTGTGTGTGTGTCTGTGTGTGTGTTGTTGGTAATTTTTTTTGTGTGTGTGTGTGTGTGTGTTGTTGGTAATTTTGTGTGTGTGTGTGTGTGTGTTGTTGGTAATTTTGTGTGTGTGTGTGTGTGTGTGTGTGTGTTGTTGGTAATTTTTTTTGTGTGTGTGTGTATGTGTGTGTGTTGTTGGTAATTTTTTTTGTGTGTGTGTGTCTGTGTGTGTGTTGTTGGTAATTTTTTTTGTGTGTGTGTCTGTGGGGTGTGTTGTTGGTAATTTTTGTGTGTGGGGTGGCTGTTGTGTGTTTTTTTGGTAATTTTTTGTGTGTGTGGACTGTTAGTTATATTTGCTTGTGTGTGTGTGCTGTTGTTGCTAAACTAGGTAAATACAACTAGGTAAAAATACACACACACACACACACAGAGGAGACTTAATAGCAATGTGTATAGAGGTATGTCAGGAATGGAGAGAAATGACAAAGAGGACATGTATGTATGGGGCGTAGGAGCCACAAGAGCCATGTCAGGAATGGAGGGAAATGACAAAGAGGGGCATGTATGTATGGGACGAGGACCACAAGAGCCATGTCAGGAATGGAGGGAAATGACAAAGAGGACATGTATGTACGGGACGTAGGAGCCCCCAAGAGCCATGTCAGGAATGGAGGCAAATGACAAAGAGGACATGTTATGTATGGGACGTAGGAGCCACAAGAGCCATGTCAGGAATGGAGGGAAATGACAAAGAGGACATGTTGTATGGGACGTAGGAGCCACAAGAGCCATGTCAGGAATGGAGGGAAAGACAAAGAGGACATGTATGTATGGACGTAGGAGCCACAAGAGCCATGTCAGGAATGGAGGGAAATGACAAAAAGGACATGTATGTACGGGACGTAGGAGCCACAAGAGCCAGTCAGGAATGGAGGGAAATGACAAAGGACATGTATGTATGGGGCGTAGGGGGCCACAAGAGCATGTCAGGAATGGAGGGAAATGACAAAGAGGAAGTATGTATGGGACGTAGGAGCCACAAGAGCCATGCAGGAATGGAGGGAAATGACAAAGAGGACTGTATGTATGGGACGTAGGAGCCACAAGAGCCATGTCAGGAATGGGAGGGAAATGACAAAGAGGACATGTATGTACGGGACGTAGGAGCCACAAGAGCCATGTCAGGAATGGAGGGAAATGACCCAAAAAGGACATGTATGTATGGGACGTAGGAGCCACAAGAGCCATGTCAGGAATGGAGGGAAATGACAAAGAGGACATGTAGGGATGGGACGTAGGAGCCACAAGAGCCATGTCAGGAATGGAGGGAAAAGACAAAGAGGACATGTATGTATGGGACGTAGGAGCCACAAAAGCCATGTCAGGAATGGAGGGGAAAAAGACAAAGAGGACATTTTATGTATGGGACGTAGGAGCCACAAGAGCCATGTCAGGAATGGAGGGAAATGACAAAGAGGGAAAGTATGTTTTGGGACGTAGGAGCCACAAGAGCCATGTCAGGAATGGAGGGAATGACAAAGAGGACATGTATGTAGGGACGTAGGAGCCACAAGAGCCATGTCAGGAATGGAGGGAAAGACAAAGAGGACATGTATGTATGGGACGTAGGAGCCACAAGGGGCCATGTCAGGAATGGAGGGAAATGACAAAGAGGACATGTAGTATGGGACGTAGGAGCCACAAGAGCCATGTCAGGATGGAGGGAAAGACAAAGAGGACATGTATGTATGGGACGTAGGAGCCACAAGAGCCATGTCAAAAATGGAGGGAAATGACAAAGAGGACATGTATGTTGGGACGTAGGAGCCACAAGAGCCATGTCAGGAAAAGGAGGGAAATGACAAAGAGGACATGTATGTATGGGACGTAGGAGCCACAAGAGCCCTGTCAGGAATGGAGGGAAATGAACAAAGAGGACATGTATGTACGGGACGTAGGAGCCACAAGAGCCATGTCAGGAATGGAGGGAAATGACAAAGAGGACATGTATGTATGGGACGTAGGAGCCACAAGAGCCATGTCAGGAATGGAGGGAAATGGGCAAAGAGGACATGTATGTATGGGGGCGTAGGAGCCCAAGAGCCATGTCAGGGAAAGGAGAGAAATGACAAAGAGGACATTATGTATGGGGGCGTAGGAGCCACAAGAGCCATGTCAGGAATGGAGGGAAATGACAAAGAGTACATGTATGTATGGGACGTAGGAGCCACAAGAGCCATGTCAGGAATGGAGGGAAATGACAAAGAGGACATGTATGTATGGGACGTAGGAGCCACAAGAGCCATGTCAGGAATGGAGGGAAATGACAAAGAGGACATGTATGTATGGGCCCGTAGGAGCCACAAGAGCCATGTCAGGAATGGAGGGAAAATGAGACAAGAGGGGAAAAAATGTAGGGTACGGTGGAGGACGTAGGAGCCACAAGAGGTCATACAAAGAAGCTTAAGAAGACAAGGTGCTTGAAGGACATCAAGAAGTACAGTTTTCCCTATCAGTGCATTGATATGTGGAATAGCCTGGACAGTGAAATTATAGATGCCAAAAGTATTCATGTTTTTAAAGCTAAGATTGACCAAATGAGACAAGGAGACGGGACCCCACCAGTGTATCTCATTTCCCGTGTATCACAACTATACTGCCCCACGTTAAGTTGGCGGAAATGGGACCCCTTCACTCCCCCCTTCCGAATGCACGGGATTGGCTGAGGTGTTGGGTGTTGGGGCTTTAGGGCGGAACTTGGAGTAAGGCATTCTCACCCAACGCCTCAGCCAATCCCGTGCATTCGGAAGAGGGGAATAAAGGAGCCACATTTTCTCCAACTTGACGTGCGGTGAGTACAGGTAAATACACCCACAGATTAGATTAGATTAGATATTTATTGACCACAAACAATACAAATATACGATGCAGCAATTTTGTTCATGGTCCGGCGTGGTTCATATTATATAAACCATAAAAAAAAACATTTGCAAAACAAGATGCTTTAACATTACAAAACAAAGAAAAAACTTTACCCATAATACTAAAATAATGTATATAGATACAAATCCCACTTTCGCAACAACACACACCCACACCCACACCCACAAACACATACCCACACCCACACCCAGACCCACCCACCGACACCCACACCCACACCCACACACACACACCCATACACACACCCACCCACCCACCCACACACCTGCACCAGTGTGGCCAGCTCGGTGGTGGTGAGGGCTTGGTGCCAGGGCTTGTCGTAGCGCACTCGCTCCACCCGGGGGAAGCGCAGCGTCACACCCGTATGGTACACGTCGCTCCTCACTATCTCCGCCGCCTTGACCTGTACCGGAGAAACAGAGGTAACACTTGGGAAAAATAATCAAGTTACAAAAAGAAAAAAGTGAAAAACACGTAAATAAACACACAGACATAAACTACGAATGATTAGCGAGCACTGTAATGCACAGAAATACACCAGAACCACTTAGTCAAGCGGGACCTCCTTATTGACACAGTTGGTTAACGCGCCAGTTGGGTACAAATCTGGTGTTAGCGTCGGTTCGAATCCACGCGGGGCAAGGAAAAGGGAAATTATTATTTTTCTGAATTATGATTACCAGCCTGAGTCCTGTGGCTGTTGGAAGGACATTACCAGCCTGAGTCCGTGTCTGTTGGAAGGACATTACAGCCGAGTCCTGTGTCGTTGGAAGCGAGTCCTGTGTCTGTTGGAAGCCTGAGTCCTGTGTCTGTGGAAGCCTGAGTCCTGTGTCTGGAACCTGAGTCCTGTGTGTTGGAAGCCTGATCCTGTGTCTTTGGAAAACCTGAGTCCTGNAATTTTTACATCTAGTGAGCTGAAAACACTCTATCGCTGCATCACAAATAAGTGTTTTACTGTGTTTAGCCGATGCTAACAACCTGACTCCCAAAGCTAGGAAAGGCCTATCTAATAAAGGCCTCAACAGAGGCCCTTGATCTCAAATAAAGGCCTCAAACAGAGGCCCTTGATCTCAAATAAAGGCCTCAAACAGAGGCCCTTGATCTCAAATAAAGGCCTCAAACAGGGGCCCTTTATCTCAAATAAAGGGCCTCAAACAGAGGCCCTTGATCTCAAATAAAGGCCTCAAACAGAGGCCCTTGATCTCAAATAAAGGGCCTCAAACAGGGGCCCTTGATTTCAAATAAAGGGCCTCAAACAGGGGCCCTTGATCTCAAATAAAGGCCTCAAACAGGGGCCCTTTATCTCAAATAAATGGCCTCAAACAGAGGCCCTTTATCTCAAATAAAGGCCTCAAACAGAGGCCCTTTATCTCAAATAAAGGCCTCAAACAGGGGCCCTTGATCTCAAATAAAGGCCTCAAACAGAGGCCCTTTATCTCAAATAAAGGCCTCAAACAGGGGCCCTTGATCTCAAATAAAGGCCTCAAACAGAGGCCCTTTATCTCAAATAAAGGCCTCAAACCGGGGCCTTTTTATCTCAAATAAAGGGCCTCAAACAGGGGCCCTTTATCTCAAATAAAGGGCCTCAAACAGAGGCCCTTGATCTCAAATAAAGGGCCTCAAACAGGGGCCCTTTATCTCAAATAAAGGGCTTCAAACAGAGGCCCTTTATCTCAAATAAAGGGCCTCAAACAGGGGCCCTTTTATCTCAAATTATTTGTAATTTTATTTTAAGTTAAATGAATTATTCAGCAATGCAAAATATAATTTTTCAAAAAAAATTATATATGGAAATCTTTTAGCAGGGCCCCCAGGTTTGGGGCCCCCAAGCTTGAGGGGCCCCAGGCTGCAGCCTATACTAGCCTATAGGATAATCCGGCCCTGTACCCACCCCTCTGTGTGGCATCAGTGGCCCTGAGCTCCGCTTGCCTAGTGCCCCCCCCCCACACACACACACCTCAGCTGTGCCCCGCAGTGATTAGATGCCGACATAAGAACATAAGGAAGCTACAAGAGGCCGTCAGACCTACACGCGGTAGTTCCTGTTACTTAACACTACCTACATCCACCTTTCATCCCCATCCATGAAATTATCCAGCCTCCTTTTAAAGCTCCCTAATGACTCCGCGCTAACTACCTGTCTACTGAGTGCATGCCAATCATTTACACCCTATTTGTGAACCAGTTTTTCCCTATTTGTCCCCGACGCCAGCCACGCCACTGCTGCTCTCCTCCTCCTGTCCTCCACTCACTCCCTCACTCGCCACGTCACCACTTGTTTACAGCGGTGCCTCACTGCTACCGTTATCTTACCTCTTACAAGCAGCGCCACACGCCCTCAGGAGCCTACAGGAGGCCTACATGTAGTGTCACGGAGAACTAGAGGCCGTACGTCGCGGCCGGTGTCAAGACACCTGTACTACTACTACTACAGCCTAGATGGCGACCTTAGTGTAGCCCGTTATCAACGTCGCCACTGGGTTTTATTTGTGTAATTGTTCATTTATAGCCCTACTATGACACAGATGAAGACACAAAATGACACAGACTCTCCAGATTGCGGCGTAAGGTGATTCTTGCTTGCCAAAACGCGATGCAACGGGTGGAGAAAAATTCTTGTCTACAGCCCTGAGTGACTGAGGCTCGAGTTTGTGGTACGGGCAAATCAGTATTCTGGACCGTAGTCAAAAGAGGAGAGGGGTCGGTAAACCAGGGGGCTCAGTAGGGCCATTTGGTAGAGGGGCCGGCCCTGAAGCCCCTATAAAAGTTAAATTATCCTCATTGGCCACGGTGAGCCTGAAGTGAAGAGGGGGAAATAACCTGACAGCCCCTCATAACCCCCAAGAGGGGTAAGGGTAAAGTTACAAGGGTATACCGTGCCCGTGGCACCCTGAGGCCCTTCGTGAGTGACCCCAAGCCAGCCTCCTATCCCATCAGCACGGCTCTCACACCTCAGGAGGAGAGGGGGAGGGGAGGAGGCACAAGAGGGGAGATAGAGGGAAGGAGGGGAAAAAGGAGAGAGACAGGAAAGGCCAGGCAAAATTCGTCAGACCGAGGACAGGGGCCCGAAGCCAAGGGAGTAACCAGGAGGGCGTCCCCCGGGCGTCAGGCCCCAATCCCCGGGCCCCAAGCCCCCACGATGGCAGCGGGCCTGGGAACAGGGGGCCCACCACCACAAGCACAACCCACACACAGCCACTCCCTCCTCACAGGTGTGTCTGGATATGCCTGGCAACACGACCCTTGGTAGCAAAACACTTGCCGCAAATATCACACTTGTACTTCCTCTCACCAGTGTGGGTGAGCATGTGTTCGTTAAGACTGCTCTTGCGGGCAAATGTTTTCCCACACTCCTGACACTCAAAGTTTCTCTCACCAGTGTGGGTGAGCATGTGTTCGTTAAGACTGCTCTTCTGGGCAAATGTTTTCCCACACTCCTGGCACTCAAAGTTTCTCTCACCAGTGTGGGTGAGCATGTGTGCTTTAAGATTGCACTTCTGGGCAAATGTTTTCCTACACTCCTGGCACTCAAAGTTTCTCTCACCAGTGTGGGTGAGCATGTGTTTGTTAAGACTGCTCTTGTGGGCAAATGTTTTCCTACACTCCTGACACTCATAGTTTCTCTCACCAGTGTGGGTGAGGATGTGTTCGTTAAGACTGCTCTTGCGGGCAAATGTTTTCCCACACTCCTGACACTCAAAGTTTCTCTCACCAGTGTGGGTGAGCATGTGTTCGTTAAGACTGCTCTTGAGGGCAAATGTTTTCCCACACTCCTGACACTCAAAGTTTCTCTCACCAGTGTGGGTGAGCATGTGTTTGTTAAGACTGCTCTTGTGGGCAAATGTTTTCCTACACTCCTGACACTCAAAGTTTCTCTCACCAGTGTGGGTGAGCATGTGTTTGTTAAGACTGCTCTTCTGGGCAAATGTTTTCCCACACTCCTGACACTCAAAGTTTCTCTCACCAGTGTGGGTGAGCATGTGTTTGTTAAGACTGCTCTTGTGGGTAAATGTTTTCCCACACTCCTGACACTCAAAGTTTCTCTCACCAGTGTGGGTGAGCATGTGGCTCCTAAGAGCATCCTTACGAGTGAACACTTTGCCACAGTGGTCACACCTCAGCCCTGTCTTGCGTGTATGGGTGAGGACGTGTGCATTAATGCCATGCTTGCTGGAGCACACTTTGCCACAGTGGTCACAAGTGTAGGTCCTCACGCCCTCCATTGCAGCACTACTTCTGCCAGCACCCCTGTGGTGGGAGGCGTCAGCTGGTCCTGCAGGAACCCCGGTGGAGGCTGGAGTGAGCCGGCTGCCTGAAGGATGAGTCTGGCAACCCTGAACAGAAGGGAAGCAGGAGTGCAGAGAGGAGTCCTGGGGTGGGTGATGGCTTGGACTCTTCACCTCAGCACCTGTAACATTGGTGGCCGTCACAATAACATCACAGCTATGATCTACAAGACATACACTACTGTATTACTCTAACAAACATGTCGCTGTGGTTCCTTTCGTACATTTACTGCTGCTACAAAGTTTGGGACAACCTGGTTTAGGCCATGGCCTATCCTAGGAGCTGGCCAGGCAGCCTAAGGAACAACAACAACAACCTCTGTCATAGTAGCCTTCGTTGCACAAGAATTCAATGATCTGAGGTTGTTGAATTAACACCCTAATTTGCTGTACAAGCAATGACGGGTCAATGACAAGAGTATTGGTGAGGCAATACCTGGCTGTATATTTTCCTATAGTTTGGAGATGAGCATTATCTTTGCACAGCAGTAGTGGCGCGTCCCTGGGTGGATGGGTGGGGCAACATGTGTCCCTGGGTGGATGGGTGGGGCAACATGTGTCCCTGGGTGGATGGGTGGGGCAACATGTGTCCCTGGGTGGATGGGTGGGGCAACATGTGTCCCTGGGTGGATGGGTGGGGCAACATGTGTCCCTGGGTGGATGGGTGGGGCAACATGTGTCCCTGGGTGGATGGGTGGGGCAACATGTGTCCCTGGGTGGACGGGTGGGGCAACATGTGTCCCTGGGATGCACAGTATGACAACGGGAACACTTATAACAGCTACTGGAGCCTTTTGTCTGGAAACTTCTTATCACCTTCATTATACAAGCCACTAATTCATAGTCCGTTGCTTTTATGTAGAGAATGCTTGGTCAAACATCATGAAGCATAATACTACCATAAAACCTGCACCTTAGACCACTTGTTGGTCCCTTCTCTAGCCTTGCCTCCAGACTCGGCCAGCTCCTGGCCTCCCCAAACAATTGCCAGTTTACACAACAAACATTATCGGTACATTTTTCACAAGGACCATAATTCTCTACACAATTAGGAGCAGGTTTACTGTTTACCTTAATGGATTCTGAGGAATTTTCTCTCTCTGAGTTTCCATCGCAAATCACTACTTTCGGAGATATATAATGTTTTTGGCAGTAAGGAGAGTGTATAGGAGATATGGAACTTCACTAACCTAATCCCACGTTTTAACTTCCTAGCTAAAGCCAAATCCTCATTAAAAAGTGTCCGCGGCAAAAAAAAAAAAAAAAAATTGAGGTCAAGAAGAGTGTGGCGGACGTCAACCCTTGTCTCTCGCCTCCCTATAAACAACAGGTCCCCACCCTTGTCTCTCCCCTCCCTATAAACAACAGGTCCCCACCCTTGTCTCTCGCCTCCCTATAAACAACAGGTCCCCACCCTTGTCTCTCGCCTCCCTATAAACAACAGGTCCCCACCCTTGTCTCTCCCCTCCCTATAAACAACAGGTCCCCACCCTTGTCTCTCGCCTCCCTATAAACAACAGGTCCCCACCCTTGTCTCTCGCCTCCCTATAAACAACAGGTCCCCACCCTTGTCTCTCGCCTCCCTATAAACAACAGGTCCCCACCCTTGTCTCTCGCCTCCCTATAAACAACAAGTCCCCACCCTTGTCTCTCGCCTCCCTATAAACAACAGGTCCCCACCCTTGTCTCTCGCCTCCCTATAAACAACAGGTCCCACCCTTGTCTCTCCCCTCCCTATAAACAACAGGTCCCCACCTTGTCTCTCGCCTCCCTATAAACAACAGGTCCCCACCTTATCTCTCGCCTCCCTATAAACAACAGGTCCCCCCCTTGTCTCTCGCCTCCCTATAAACAACAGGTCCCCACCCTTGTCTCTCGCCACCCTATAAACAACAAGTCCCCACCCTTGTCTCTCGCCTCCCTATAAACAACAGGTCCCCACCCTTGTCTCTCGCACTCCCTATAAACAACAGGTCCCCACCCTTGTCTCTCGCCTCCCTATAAACAACAGGTCCCCACCTTGTCTCTCGCCTCTCTATAAACAACAGGTCCCCACCCTTGTCTCTCCCCTCCCTATAAACAACAGGTCCCCACCCTTGTCTCTCGCCTCCCTATAAACAACAGGTCCCCACCCTTGTCTCTCGCCTCCCTATAAACAACAGGTCCCCACCCTTGTCTCTCGCCTCCCTATAAACAACAGGTCTCCACCCGTCTCTCGCCTCCCTATAAACAACAGGTCCCCACCCTTGTCTCTCGCCTCCCTATAAACAACAGGTCCCCACCCTGGTCTCTCGCCTCCCTATAAACAACAGGTCCCCACCCTTGTCTCTCGCCTCCCTATAAACAACAGGTCCCCACCCTTGTCTCTCGCCTCCCTATAAACAACAGGTCCTATCTCCAACACTACTGATTTGCCACGGAAGCTCATAGAGAAAGTTTCCCAGAATCCAATAAGGTAAACAGAAACCACACTCCCAATTATGTAGAGAATTTTGATCATAGTGTAAAATGTCATCTAATATACTATAGGAGTAGCCGTGTGTCTGTGTGTCTGTCTGTCTGTTTTGGGTAGCCGAAACTAACTTCAATTTTGATGAGAGTAGGCTAAAAAATCGCAAATAAATCGTAGGTGGTAAGCGGCTTGGTCCCATGTCGATTGAATTATTTTGAAGGGGGGTTTTGGGCTAAAAACACTTTTAGGAGTACATATTAGATTACAGGAAAAACTCTGCGGTAACGTCTTGCCGCATTCCACAAACTCTGTAGACTCATGGACGTTTGTGTATTCATCTAGTTGTATTTTTACAGGGCCAGAGCAATGCTCGTGTGGCCCCGTCTCCATATCAACATTTTTAGCATTCATCCTTAGTGGTTAGTGTTGGCCGAAGCCAGCACCCCGGGAGGGGGGTCATAAACCCCCGGCTGACACCCGGTACCCATTCACTGCTGGGTGGACAGGGGCTCGGGTTTTAAGGAAACAACCCATTTGTTTCCGCTCCGCCCGGGGATCGAACCCGGGACTTCTCGGTTGTGAACCGAGCGTGCTAACCACTACACTACGGAGTACCCTGTGTGTGTGTGTGAGTGTGTGTGCTGGGATCACACGGAACACAAAGGGTTGGAATCACACGCAACACAAAGGGTTGGAATCACACGCAACACAAAGGGTTGGAATCACACGCAACACAAAGGGTTGGAATCACACGCAACACAAAGGGTTGGAATCACACGCAACACAAAGGGTTGGAATCACACGGAACACAAAGGGTTGGAATCACATGGAACGTGGTCTACCCTAAGGCACTTTGACCAGTGACCAACGACAGCAACAACACGATTGGAGTTTGCAATCACATGTTGTCTAATATATACTACTACTACAAACAGCAATACATGGGTCCCAAGGGCCATCAAGCACTTGTATCATCTATAAACACAAAATCTATGAATATTCTTGCTCACTAAAGCTAATCCCGCGTCTGACCTCCTTGGCCCGGGGATTCAAGACCCACGGACCCCTCGCTTGTTTAGGGTAAACAAGAAAATGTTTTAGTGGAAAAACAGTAATCAGGTTTGTTAGATGGGTTACAGTAAGTTATTTAAAGGGTAATTTCTCTATATTTTTGACGCAGGAGACCAGCATCACCCAGTAAGAAAGAAACTATAATTATTGCCATCGATTTTCAATGGCAACACAGGGTGGAATACGGTTATGGCAACACAGGGTGAAATACGGTTATGGCAACACAGGGTGAAATACGGTTATGGCAACACAGGGTGAAATACGGTTATGGCAACACAGGGTGAAATACGGTTATGGCAACACATGGTGAAATACGGTTATGGCAACACAGGGTGAAATACGGTTATGGCAACACAGGGTGAAATACGGTTATGGCAACACAGGGTGGAATACGGTTATGGCAACACAGGGTGAAATACGGTTATGGCAACACAGGGTGAAATACGGTTATGGCAACACAGGGTGAAATACGGTTATGGCAACACGGTGAAATACGGTTATGGCAACACAGGGTGAAATACGGTTATGGCAACACAGGGTGAAATACGGTTATGGCAACACAGGGTGAAATACGGTTATGGCAACAGGGTGAAATACGGTTATGGCAACACGGGGTGAAATACGGTTATGGCAACACGGGGTGAAATACGGTTATGGCAACACGGGGTGAAATACGGTTATGGCAACACAGGGTGAAATACGGTTATGGCAACACAGGGTGAAATACGGTTATGGCAACACAGGGTGAAATACGGTTATGGCAACACAGGGTGAAATACGGTTATGGCAACACAGGGTGAAATACGGTTAAGAATTCCAGTAATAACAATAGAATTTATTATTATTAAAAAAGTATTTCCGAGTAGTATCCAGTTGGGTAAAGATTTGTTTTATGGCCCCCTGTCTTATCTCGCTTACTACCTTATGAAGGGCTACATTTTTGTCCTGTACGTCTTCTACTGGTTGCCGGTCAGAACGTCCACTGTACAAAACGCCCACAGGGTCTACCATAACGCCCACGGGTGAAAACGTCAACTGTACAAAACGCCCACAGGGTCTACCATAACGCCCACGGGTGAAAACGTCCACTGTACAAAACGCCCACGAGGTCTACCATAACGCCCACGGGTGAAAACGTCCACTGTACAAAACGCCCATGGGGTCTACCATAACGTCCACGGGTGAAAACGTCCACTGTACAAAACGCCCACGGGGTCTACCATAACGCCCACGGGTGAAAACGTCCACTGTACAAAACGCCCATGAGGTCTACCATAACGTCCACGGGTGAAAACGTCCACTGTACAAAACGCCCACGGGGTCTACCATAACGCCCACGGGTGAAAACGTCCACTGTACAAAACGCCCACGGGGTCTACCATAAAGTCCACGGGTGAAAACGTCCACTGTACAAAACGCCCACGGGGTCTACCATAACGTCCACGGGTGAAAACGTCCACTGTACAAAACGCCCACGGGGTCTACCATAACGTCCACGGGTGAAAACGTCCACTGTACAAAACGCCCACGGGGTCTACCATAACGCCCACGGGTGAAAACGTCCACTGTACAAAACGCCCACGAGGTCTACCATAACGTCCACGGGTGAAAACGTCCACTGTACAAAACGCCCACGGGGTCTACCATAACGTCCACGGGTCAAAACGTCCACTGTACAAAACGCCCACGGGGTCTACCATAACGTCCACGGGTGAAAACGTCCACTGTACAAAACGCCCACGGGGTCTACCATAACGTCCACGGGTGAAAACGTCCACTGTACAAAACGCCCACAGGGTCTACCATAACGCCCACGAGTGAAAACGTCCACTGTACAAAACGCCCACAGGGTCTACCATAACGCCCACGGGTCAAAACGTCCACTGTACAAAACGCCCACGAGGTCTACCATAACGTCCACGTGTGAAAACGTCCACTGTACAAAACGCCCACGAGGTCTACCATAACGCCCACGGGTGAAAACGTCCACTGTACAAAACGCCCATGGGGTCTACCATAACGTCCACGGGTGAAAACGTCCACTGTACAAAACGCCCACGAGGTCTACCATAACGCCCACGGGTGAAAACGTCCATTCATATCCTTCTAACCTAACCTAACCTAACCAAACCAAACCAAACCAAACCTAACCAAACCTAACCTAACCTAACCTAACCTAACCAAACTAACCTAACCTAACCTAACCTAACCTAAACTAACCTAACCTAACCAAACCTAAACTAACCTAACCTAAACTAACCTAACCTAAACTAACCAAACCTAACCCTGTGGACATTATGACACGTGGACGTTATGGTCATTCTGAACCATGGACGTTTTGACCCGTGGACGTTCTGACTGGCTACCCTTCTACTAACCTTCAAACCTCTTGGCAAACTGTTTCTTTGCTCAAAATCACAGACAACAATTATTAGATAAGAATAAATACTATGCCACTCCGGGCTGTGTTGTCTGGGGTAGTGTGTATAATTCTGGGGTATTGTTTGCCTCTAATGCCCACCACTGATCTGACCTTATAATATGCCCTTATACCCACCCAGGGCCGGATTATGACCTTTTGGGGCCCTAGGCTAATTAAGTCGTGGGCCCCCTCAGACAGGGCCACCCTCTAACTCGCACGCACCCGAATTTTTTTGACATTGTATAGCAAAATTAGTGAGCTGAAAAACACTCTATACGCTGCATTCACAAATAAGTGTTTTACTGTGTTTAGCACGATGCTAAACAACCCTGGACTGGGGCCCCATGATTTACAGCTAGGGTCCCAAACAGGGGCCCTTGATCTCAAATAAAGGCCTCAAACAGAGGCCCTTGATCTCAAATAAAGGGCCTCAAACAGAGGCCCTTGATCTCAAATAAAGGCCTCAAACAGAGGCCCTTGATCTCAAATAAAGGCCTCAAACAGGGGCCCTTTATCTCAAATAAAGGCCTCAAACAGAGGCCCTTGATCTCAAATAAAGGCCTCAAACAGAGGCCCTTGATCTCAAATAAAGGGCCTCAAACAGGGGCCCTTGATTTCAAATAAAGGGCCTCAAACAGGGGCCCTTGATCTCAAATAAAGGCCTCAAACAGGGGCCCTTTATCTCAAATAAATGGCCTCAAACAGAGGCCCTTTATCTCAAATAAAGGCCTCAAACAGAGGCCCTTTATCTCAAATAAAGGCCTCAAACAGGGGCCCTTGATCTCAAATAAAGGCCTCAAACAGAGGCCCTTTATCTCAAATAAAGGCCTCAAACAGGGGCCCTTGATCTCAAATAAAGGCCTCAAACAGAGGCCCTTTATCTCAAATAAAGGCCTCAAACCGGGGGCCTTTTTATCTCAAATAAAGGGCCTCAAACAGGGGCCCTTTATCTCAAATAAAGGGCCTCAAACAGAGGCCCTTTATCTCAAATAAAGGGCCTCAAACAGGGGCCCTTTATCTCAAATAAAGGGCCTCAAACAGAGGCCCTTTATCTCAAATAAAGGGCCTCAAACAGGGGCCCTTTTATCTCAAATTATTTGTAATTTTATTTTAAGTTAAATGAATTATTCAGCAATGCAAAATATAATTTTCAAAAAAAATTATATATGGAAATCTTTTAGCAGGGCCCCCAGGTTTGGGGCCCCCAAGCTTGAGGGGCCCCTATAGGATAATCCGGCCCTGTACCCACCCCTCTGTGTGGCATCAGTGGCCCTGAGCTCCGCTTGCCTAGTGCCCCCCCCCCCCCCACACACACAAACACTCAGCTGTGCCCTGCAGTGATTAGATGCCGACATAAGAACATAAGGAAGCTACAAGAGGCCGTCAGACCTACACGTGGTAGTTCCTGTTACTTAACACTACCTACATCCACCTTTCATCCCCATCCATGAAATTATCCAGCCTCCTTTTAAAGCTCCCTAATGACTCCGCGCTAACTACCTGTCTACTGAGTGCATGCCAATCATTTACACCCTATTTGTGAACCAGTTTTTCCCTATTTGTCCCCGACGCCAGCCACGCCACTGCTGCTCTCCTCCTCCTGTCCTCCACTCACTCCCTCACTCGCCACGTCACCACTTGTTTACAGCGGTGCCTCACTGCTACCGTTATCTTACCTCTTACAAGCAGCGCCACACGCCCTCAGGAGCCTACAGGAGGCCTACATGTAGTGTCACGGAGAACAGAGGCCGTACGTCGCGGCCGGGGTCAAGACACCTGTACTACTACTACTACAGCCTAGATGGCGACCTTAGTGTAGCCCGTTATCAACGTCGCCACTGGGTTTTATTTGTGTAATTGTTTCATTTATAGCCCTACTATGACACAGATGAAGACACAAAATGACACAGACTCTCCAGATTGCGGCGTAAGGTGATTCTTGCTTGCCAAAACGCGATGCAACGGGTGGAGAAAAATTCTTGTCTAACAGCCCTGAGTGACTGAGGCTCGAGTTTGTGGTACGGGCAAATCAGTATTCTGGACCGTAGTCAAAAGAGGAGAGGGGTCGGTAAACCAGGGGCTCAGTAGGGCCATTTGGTAGAGGGGCCGCCCTGAAGCCCCTATAAAAGTTAAATTATCCTCATTGGCCACGGTGAGCCTGAAGTGAAAGGGGGAAATAACCTGACAGCCCCTCATAACCCCAAGAGGGTAAGGGTAAGCNCCTCTTCTTGGCTGCATCGTTGTAGGCGTCTTCAAGCTCGGGGTCGAACTTGACATATATCTTCCTTCTTTGCCTCTCTGTAGCCCTTTCTTTCCCTGCCACCTGTGGGGAGAGAAGGGCACAGCAGGGCAGTATATTGCCACAAGTGGACCCGCTTTATCTGCGCACAACTACCAGACTATATCATGATAGCCCTCAAAAATTCGAACAGGAAGCATATGTATGTCTGACCTGCACTCTACAGGATTTTTAAAACTACAATGATCTCCTCATTGAGCTGGAAGAGAGCTTGTGTAGTGAAAAGGAAGGAAAGGAAAATAAGGATCAGATCAATGACATGCCGGGAAATCAACCCGCTGCCTCTAACCAAACATTGCCTATAGCTGGCTCTGTCAGGCCCACCACGCCTCTACAGGCAGGACAGGCACTCTCTCAGGTACCAGTACCAGAAATGTTAGACAGTCAGCCAGAAGATATAGATTTTGACTCCATCAGCCCTCCTCAGCCAACAGACCCCACTCAGCAAACAGACGCCACTCAGCAAACAGACGCCACTCAGCAAACAGACCCCACTCAGCAAACAGACGCCACTCAGCAAACAGACGCCACTCAGCAAACAGACGCCACTCAGCAAACAGACGCCACTCAGCAAACAGACGCCACTCAGCCAACAGACGCCACTCAGCCAACAGACGCCACTCAGCCAACAGACGCCACTCAGCCAACAGACGCCACTCAGCAAACAGACGCCACTCAGCAAACAGACGCCACTCAGCAAACAGACGCCACTCAACCAACAGACGCCACTCAGCAAACAGACGCCACTCAGCAAACAGACCCCACTCAGCAAACAGACGCCACTCAGCAAACAGACGCCACTCAGCAAACAGACGCCACTCAGCAAACAGACGCCACTCAGCAAACAGACGCCACTCAGCAAACAGACGCCACTCAGCAAACAGACGCCACTCAGCCAACAGACGCCACTCAGCAAACAGACGCCACTCAGCAAACAGACGCCACTCAGCAAACAGACTCCACTCAGCAAACAGACCCCACTCAGCAAACAGACCCCACTCAGCAAACAGACCCCACTCAGCAAACAGACCCCACTCAGCAAACAGACGCCACTCAGCAAACAGACGCCACTCGGGCAACAGACCACACTGGCCAGCATTCCAATAACATCAACAAGACGTCAGGTCAGGTGGTCTGTAAGTATTACAGAAAAACAATCTGTATGTATGGGATAAGTGGAAGGGATTGTCCACTTCCCCATCCAAAACCTTGCAATAAGTTCTACAAACATGGCCTGCACCATAAGTCAGGGTGCAAGTTAGGGAAACATTGCAAGGACTTCCACCCTAACATGCGCAGAAACTCCCTCTTTAAGGGAATATGCACATTTGAAGACTGCCGTTTCCCACATGTGAGGGGAACAAGGACAAGACGTGCATATAGGAATGTGCCAACGACAAATGCAAGGCAGGAATCCTATGGGGCTAGGACAGGGAACCAGGGAACACCAGCAAAACCTTAAAATCTGGCCTACCTTGCCTACCTTGCAACATGAATCAAGAGGCCATACCACCACCGTCACCACTATACCAGAACACAATACACGGCTACGACCAATGCAACACACCAAGCAGCATGCCACCCAGCCCTCAAGTGGCAAGACACAGACCAGCAAGTAGTAATAATACCAACATGGCAGACCAGGGTTCCTCTTTTTTAGAACTCATGGAACGAATGCTGCAGGTGGAGAAACAGTCTCAACTAATGATGGGGCAACTCCCGGGCCAAAACAGCGGTCAAGAGGGGCAATGCAAGGCAAAGTGCAGTTGCCACTAGAAAAGTTCTACGTGGAAAATATTAGAGGGCTTTACCCACAGAAAAACCAGTGTAAAGTTCCCTTGCTAGAAGAAATCATGCAGGAAGAGAGATCAGTCTTTATAGCACTCACAGAAACACACTTTAATAATAACATATTGGATGCAGAAGTTCATATGCAAAACTTTACCCTGTTCAGAGCAGACAGGCTAGGCAGGAGCCATGGAGGCGTAGCTGTTTACCTAAGGGCCGAAAGACATGGCAGCAAATGTGGAAACTCTGATATCTTTCTCTAACGGCACAACAGAAGTACCTGCAGTGTTCATTAAGAAAACGGATCAAATCCTAACAACCCTAGACCGGCCCCCAAATACAACTGAAGAAAAGTTTAGGGAGGTCACAACAAAAATATGGGCACTCATGCAAAATCTGGCAGCTTCCTCTACAGAAGTCATAATCACAGGGGAGTTTAACTTGCCCTGCATTGCATGGCCTTCAATGACAATCAACGGAGGATCCTGGGAAGAGAAACGGCAAGCAAAGGAATTAATATCCATCATTGAAGCCTGCTATTTGAGGCAGTACATCAAGGATCCTACCAGAGGCAATACTACCCTGGACCTTGAACTAGTCCACTCTTATGAAATAGTTCATACAATAATGTGGGACCACTGCCTCATCAAAGTCACCACTAAGAGTCTCTCATCAAAGTCACCACCAATAGTCTCTCATCAAAGTCACCACCAATAGTCTCTCATCAAAGTCACCACCAATAGTCTCTCATCAAAGTCACCACCAATAGTCTCATCAAAGTCACCACCAATAGTCTCTCATCAAAGTCACCACCAATAGTCTCTCATCAAAGTCACCACCAATAGTCTCTCATCAAAGTCACCACCAATAGTCTCTCATCAAAGTCACCGCCAATAGTCTCTCATCAAAGTCACCACCAATAGTCTCTCATCAAAGTCACCACCAATAGTCTCTCATCAAAGTCGCCACCAATAGTCTCTCATCAAAGTCACCACCAATAGTCTCTCATCAAAGTCACCACTAAGAGTCTCTCATCAAAGTCACCGCCAATAGTCTCTCATCAAAGTCACCACCAATAATCTCTCATCAAAGTCACCGCCAATAGTCTCTCATCAAAGTCACCACCAATAGTCTCTCATCAAAGTCACCACCAATAGTCTCTCATCAAAGTCACCACCAATAGTCTCTCATCAAAGTCACCACCAATAGTCTCTCATCAAAGTCACCACCAATAGTCTCTCATCAAAGTCACCACCAATAGTCTCTCATCAAAGTCACCACCAATAGTCTCTCATCAAACTCACCGCCAATATTCTCTCATCAAAGTCACCACCAAGAGTCTCTCATCAAAGTCACCACCAATAGTCTCTCACCAAAGTCACCACCAATAGTCTCTCATCAAAGTCACCACCAATAGTCTCTCATCAAACTCACCACCAATAGTCTCTCATCAAAGTCACCACCAATAGTCTCTCATCAAAGTCACCACCAATAGTCTCTCATCAAAGTCACCGCCAATAGTCTCTCAACACCTCCAACAATTCAGGCACCATTGAACCAGAGATTAAACACTTCTCTTAGTGATCTTAACTTCTATAGCAATGAGATAGACTGGGACAGACTGGGAGGAGAACTTGCAACTGACTGGCCGGCACTTTTTGAAGGGAAGAACACATGTGAAGCTCTCGATATCTTCCTAAAGAGATGCCTGGAAGTCTGCATAAATAAAGTGCCACACAAAACCCCAAAGAACAGTCACGCGAGAAAACGGATCCCTCGGGATAGAAAAATTCTAATGAAGAAAAGATCGTTAACAAGAGCCAAGCTAAAGAAGACACTCCACAGCCCCACCCTCGCTAAACTACATCAGAAGCTTGAGGAGATTGAGATGATGCTTATTCTGTCTCATGAAGAGGAAAGAAAACGGGAAGAACTACAAGCAATAGAGCACATTAAGGTAAACAGCAAATTCTTCTATGCCTACGCCAAAAAGAAGCTCAAGAAAGCATCTTCAATAGGTCCACTTATGAAGGAAAATGGAGATTTTGAAAGCGAACCAGGGGAAATTGCCAAGATGCTCATACACCAGTACGAAGATGCCTTCAGCCCACCAAATGAGGCCCAGAAAATTGACGATCCATCTTCTTTCTTTGTAGTACCTCAAAAGCCCGAACACCTGCTTACATCAGTAACTACAACAACAGAAGACATCATTGCAGCCATTGATAAGGTAGCACCGCACTCAGCTGCAGGGCCAGATGGCTTCCATGCACAGCTACTTAAACACTATAAACACCAGTTAGCACTACCACTGAAACTACTGCAAGAGTGATAAGTCCCTAGAAGCCGGCTCTGTGCCTCAGGCACTCAAAATTGGCATAATTACACCCGTATTCAGAGGGGGCAGCAATTGAAGGCTTGGCGAAGTAACCATAAATAAACCTTACTTGAATTCCTAAATCAAGTAAAAATAACACATATCATATTATCCCATTTCTATAGTAATAACACGCGCAGCCTATTAAATGCCTATTACATTTCAGTTTTTATCAACATTTTCCGTCATAACTTCTCATCAAAGAACAGGATAATCACAGTGAATTCAAGCGAGTTACAGTTTACCAAGATATTGGCACCATCGTGGGGTGGGGTCAGCTACAGTCAGTGTGTGTGTGTGTGAGTCTGACGTGGGTCAAGGACAATTAAGGGATTAACAAAGGGATGTGGGAGCCTGGGAGGGCAGACAGTTGTCTGGGAGTGGGGAAGGGAACCACAGGGCTGGGGAAGTGTTTACTTAGTGTACACTTTGATGGCAAACCTTCCATCACGCCACAGAACGCCATCACCCAATCAAGAGGGAACCAGGACCTGACAAGCTCCACCTCGGGGAGGGGCATGTGGCTCTAGCGTTCTTGAACCGAGTATACTATTACTACAACAACAACAACAACAACAACAACAACAACAACTACTACTACCATACCTGTCAACTTGTAAGGCTTACCCGTATTTTGAACGGGAAATTTGATTTTTTGAGCACGTACGGCGTACAATGCAGTTTTGTATGGTAAAAAGCGCCCTCTTGTGTCTGCCGCACAGTAATGGTGACAGTGAGCGAGCCTTTTCACATGTGAGGAAAATCAACACTGACTATAGGAAGACCATGGCAATTGATACACTAACAGCTTGTCTCAAAGTAACAATGAACTGTGATGAAAGCTGCCATCAAGTGCATCCAACAAGTGAAATGTTGAAGTGGGCAAAATCAGCCACAGCTACACACAATCATCAGTGCTCCTCGTAACTGCCAAGATTGCATTGTAGGTTACCAAATAAACCATTTTTTCACGCACGTGTAAGGTTTTTTGCTGTTTTGTAAGGGCCAATGTAGTGCCGGGTAAGGGCGGGACTGATTTGGGGTTGACAGGTATGTACTACTACTACTATACTACTACTACTACTACTACTACTACCACTGTACGTACCACTACCACTGCTACTACTACTACTACTACTACTACCACCACCACCACCACTGTACGTACCACTACCACTGCTACTACTACTGTACTACCACTACTACTACTACTACTACTATTCAGCCAGCCAGCCAGTTAGCCATATATTTAGCCATTATAATATATATAGGTAATTCCACGTGTTAATGTAGTTAATGGTATGGTAATTAGCGGGAATGGTACGTGATTTTAATGAGTATTGTTACCTAGGGACCCGTTAGTTACAGGTGAGAGGATAGGGGTGACCTGTCTGTCTGTCTGTCTGTCTGTATGTATGTATGTATGTGTTGTATGTATGTATGTATATTTGTTTTGATGGTGGTGGTGGTTTTATTATTATTATCGGTAGTATTATTTGCTTAATCGTATTTGTATATTATTTCTTTTTTATTGTATCTCTCTCTCTCTCTCTCTCTCTCTCTCTCTCTCTCTCTCTCTCTCTCTCTCTCTCTCTCTCTTTACATTTCAAATTAGTTCCTCGTCACTTAATTATAGCAATTGTAACTTTCTCTGCAATCTGTCTGTCTGTCTAACTTTGCTTGTATGTCTGTCTGTCTGTCTGTCTGACTTTGTCTGTCTGTCTGTCTGTCTGTCTACTTCTTATGTCTGTCTGTTGTCTGTCTGACTTTGTCTGTCTGTCTGTCTGTCTGTCTGTCTGTCTGTCTGTCTAACTTTGCTTGTATGTCTGTCTGTCTGTCTGTCTGACTTTGTCTGTCTGTCTGTCTGTCTGTCTGTCTGTCTAACTTTGCTTGTATGTCTGTCTGTCTGTCTGTCTGACTTTGTCTGTCTGTCTGTCTGTCTGTCTGTCTGTCCGTTTTTCTGTCGGTCTGTCTGTCTGTCTGTCTGTCTGTCTGTCTGTCTGTCTGTCTGTCTGTCTGTCTGTCTGTCTGTCTGTCTGTCGTCTTCTGTCTGTCTGTCCTGTCTGTCTGTCTTCTGTCTGTCTCGTCTCTCTTCTTCGTCTGTCCTGTCTTTCTCTGTCTCTCTGTCTTCTGTTCTTCTTCTCTCTGTCTTCTCTTCTTCTGTTCTTCTCTTCTTTCTTTCATGTTTCGCCCTTATGTCTAGCAATTTTTTTTTCTGCATCTGTCTGTCTGCCTGTTTTTGTCTACTTTGCTTGTTGTCTGTCTGTCTGTCTGTCTGTCTGTCTGCCCTTTTTCTGTCTGTCTGTCTTCTGTCTGTCTGTCGTTGTTTGTCTGTTGTCTGTCTTTCTGTCTGTTTTTCTGTTGTTTGTCTGTCTGTCTGTCTTTTTCTGTCTGTCTGTCTGTCTGTTGTCTGTCTATCTGTTTTTCTGTCTGTCTGTCTGTCTTTTTCTGTCTGTCTGTCTGTCTATCTATTTTTCTGTGTTGTTTGTCTGTCTGTCTGTTTTTCTGCCTGTCTTTGTCTGTCTGTCTGTCTGTCTGTCTGTCTGTCTGTCTATCTGTTTTTCTGTCTGTCTGCCTGCGTTTGTTTGTCTGTAGGCCTTACGTCAATATATTTGTTTGCCTGTCTGTCTGGTTGTCAATTAGAGGGTCTCTCTCTCTCTCTCTCCTCTCTCTCTCTCTCTCTCTCTCTCTCTCTCTCTCTGTACAAAAATGTTAGTAATACTTAACCTACATCCCGTTTTTTATGTCCTCCACCGTTTTCTTTGGAAGGCAATGAGGGATGACTGAGGTAACTTTAGAAGGAAATTATTACTGATTATTAACTTTGAGTGTGCGATGTGAGGCGTTTTGTAACAGTAGGGCGTCTTAAATAGGAACGAAAAACTGATAAAACGTAGATGTAATAAAGAAATAGGGAGAAACTGGTTGAAAAATAGGGTGGTGAATGATTGGCATGGACTCAGTAGACAGGTAGTTAGTGCGGAGTCATTAGGGAGTTTTAAAAGGAGGCTGGACAGTGTTATGGATGGGGATGAAAGGTGGATGTAGGTAGTGTTAGGTATCAGGAACTACCACGTGTAGGTCTCTCAGCCTCTTGTAGCTTCCTTATTTTCTTATGTAATGCATAAAATCACCAGAACTATTTACTGTAGATAACAGTATAGTCGCCACGGTGCACTAATGTCGCCAGCCACCAAATATTACGAATGATAGCCTCACTACTGCTGTGTCTGTGCCACTGAAGATGATACACAGTAATTTATATCATGACTGTATAATCTACCCTGTTTCAGCGTTGTTTTATGCTTTGTAGCTGCAAGTATAGACGGTTTACAATTTCACTACGCGTTTTTTTTTCCATGCGACGACGACGGCGGGAGGACACTCAGAACATAAACACTAATTGGCGACCTTCTTGTTGGTCGCCACTCTGATGATATTTTTGTAATTTGTTCATTTATAGCCCTACTATGACACAGATGAAGACACAAAATGACACAGACTCTCCAGATAGCCCCTTCTAACTGATCCTGAAATCATGGATGTAGAAATGTAACTATTAACGCCACCACACGTTTGTACATCGAAAAGAAACGTTGTCCTGGCGACTTTAGTGTTATCTACGGTAAGTCATGTGTCATTCCCATGGAGACATTACATGGCTCCATCCAAGATCTATAGAGTTTTAATAGTATGTCTATTAATCTTGGCTCCATCAACGGCCACGTACTATATGTAGTCTCTGTCAACAAGGCACAGTATAGTCCCCCTTGACCAAGACTGCCCCTTCAGGAATCCCCTCAGAATATCACAACAGCAAGCAAGAGTAAAGAGAAAAGATAAGATATGAAGGAGTAATAAGATAAAGCAGACCCTCTCCCCCCTCATGACAGAACTACTATTACTGAATTAACCCCTTGAGACCCAGAACGTAATTTCCATTGTAATTTGGGTACCGACGATTTTTAGTGACTATAAGCAATATTTTATAGATATGACCTGTTTAGTAGCCTTGTCCACTAAGTAATTTGGTATATTCAGTGACTTTTCGTTATTTTATGGCTAACAACAGACGATTTTATATAGCAATGGAAAGATCTGGGCGTGAAGGGGTTAATGGAAGGTCCTTTATAGTAGTTCGTCCCGTTGTCAAGACTGTTCCTCCTGCGTCTCCACCAAAACAGTACTACCAGATGCAGGAAAATTGACCTGCTTAAGAGAAATTTAGACTTCACAGGGGAAATAAGGCAAAAATAGGGCAAATAGAAACCATTTACTAGTAGTATAGCTTAGATATATATATGTGTGTGTGTGTGTATGTGTGTGACAGGGAAAATATGAGGCAGAAAGGGTTCAGTTCAGTTGTGGGTCGGGAGTCAGGCCTTTTTCATCGGCACTCCCTGACGTGTTTCTTCTTGCTGTCTGGGTCTTGAGTTAGTTGTCTTCTCTTATTCTATCTTATTAGTTTCTTTCTCTTTCTTTCTTCTTATTTTCTCTGGTCGTCCAAAAGGGAAGTTATCATTTCCACACAGGGATATTTTGCCTGGTTGATCTGGCAACACTGCACCACCACCACAACAAACCAGTCGGGACACACGTGGTTAGGACTATACAGTTGCAAGGCCATACGTTACCTTGAGCCACGCCGCCGCGACTACCTTTGCTTCGCCATGGCTGTTCCCCTCACCAGACCCTACTGTGAGTGTTCAAGTGTGTGTGTGTGGTGTGTGGACTCGTGGATACAGGTAGTTAGTAAGGAGTCGATAGGGAGTTTTATCCCCTTCACGGCCAGATCTTTCCTTGGCTATACAAAAATTGTCTGTTGTCGAGCCATAACATAACGAAAAGTAACTGAATATACCTCATTAGTTAGTGGGAAAGGATACTAAACCGCAAGGGCGTAGCCAGAGGGGGGGCCAACGGGGCCATGGCCCCCCCCAATTCAACACATCTACTTTAGTAGATGTGTTGTAGGGTATAATTTCTTATGGGTATAATTTCTTGTAGGGTATAATTTCATTATGGGTATAATTTCTTGTAGGGTATAATTTCATCAATTTTACTATATTGAATATCATGCAAAGAACCAATAAATTACCCCCCATAGGGCTCAATATGCCCCCAATTAAGTCATATCTTCAAAAAAATTCTCTGGGGGGCTTACAGCGCCTCCCAGACCCCCAGCTGATAAGCCCCCCACCCCTCAACCATAATTGGGAGGTGCCCCCCCCCAATTATTTTTCCTGGCTACGCCCTTGCTAAACCGTTCATAGCTATAAAACATTGCTTATAGTCACTAAGAATCGTCTAAGGGTACCAAATTACAAGAAAAATTGCGTTCTGGGTCTCAAGGGGTTAAAATGAGGCTGGACAGTGTTATGGATGGGGATGAAAGGTGGATGCAGGTAGTGTTAAGGGTAAATTTCCAGATGAACACCGAATTCATTTTGGTGGACGAAACAATTTTTTTCTGGTGAGTTTTGATGTGCTTTGCATTAATCTGTTACCGGTAACCGTTTCTGTCGAAAAACTTTTTATATAATATTATACGTATATATATATATATATATATATATATATATATATATATATATATATATATATATATTTATATATTTTTTTTTTGAGTGATTTGGAACAAAAATGACAAAAAAACAAATTCAACCAACCTAACCTAACCTTTATCTAACTAAAAAAAAAAAAAATGATTTGCGAGAGAAACGGTTAGCAGATTCATTCAAAACACATCAAAACTCACCAGAAAAAAAATATTTTGTCCACCAAAGGAAGTTCGGTGTTCATCTGGAATAATGCCTTGCTATTTCACTAACCTAACCTGGACATTGGCTACGTTATTAACCCTTTGAGGTCCAGAACGTAATTTCCATTGTAATTTGGGTGCCATTAGACGATTTTTAGTGACTATAAGCAATATTTTATAGCTATGACATGTTTAGTATCCTTGTCCACTGATTATTTTGGTATATTCAGTGACTTTTCGTAATTTTATAGCTAACAACAGACCATTTTTTATAGCAAAGGAAAGATCTGGGCCTCAAGGGGTTAAACTGCTAGAACCTTATTTCAGTGCGTTTCGTTTCGGTTTTTCGTCACCACCACAACACGCTGGGTGGTTTTTCGTCACCACCCCACAACACGCTGGGTGGTTTTTCGTCACCACCACAACACGCTGGGTGGTTTTTCGTCACCACCACAACACGCTGGGTGGTTTTTCGTCACCACCACAACACGCTGGGTGGTTTTTCGTCACCACCACAACACGCTGGGTGGTTTTTCGTCACCACCACAACACGCTGGGTGGTTTTTCGTCACCACCACAACACGCTGGGTGGTTTTTCGTCACCACCACAACACGCTGGGTGGTTTTTCGTCACCACCACAATACGCTGGGTGGTTTTTCGTCATCACCACAATACGCTGGGTGGTTTTTCGTCACCACCACAATACGCTGGGTGGTTTTTCGTCACCACCACAATACGCTGGGTGGTTTTTCGTCACCACCACAATACGCTGGGTGGTTTTTCGTCACCACCACAACATGCTGGGTGGTTTTTCGTCACCACCATAACACGCTGGGTGGTTTTTCGTCACCACCACAACACGCTGGGTGGTTTTTCGTCACCACCACAACATGCTGGGTGGTTTTAAGTATCCTGAAAGTTTCATTCTCATCATAAGGAATATTTCTAACCCCTACAACAGCCACAGGATATGAACAATGGTAAAATGCTAGAGTCCTTTCCCGCCCTTATTAGTAGTTTTATTTCCTCCAGACCTTCACAGATGCCTTCAGATACCTCTAACACGTAATTATAAAGTGGAGGAGAGATAAAAAAAAGAAAAAAGATTACTAACCTAACCTTACTATAAGTCTATAACCTAGCCTAGCCTTACCAATAACCTCCTAGCGAGACCTAAGGACGAGAAAGAACTAGAATTTTACTAGGTTAGGTTAGGTGAGGTTAGGTTAGTAATATTTCTTTTTTTTTAATCGCTCCCCCACTTTATAACTACGTGTTAGAGGTATCTGAAGGGATCTGTGAAGGTCTGGAGGAAATAAAACCACCAATAAGGGCGGGAAAGGACTCTAGAATATTACTAAAATTGTTTCGTAGTCTATATGAAACCATAGTCGTTTCGTACACTCAGCTCAGAGTTGAACTTGACTACTAGAGTTACGAAACACACCAGGTATGTACGAAAAAACTCAAATCAGTGTACGAAACAACTAACAAAACCTGGGTACGAAACAACTTGTGTACGAAACTCCCTGTAACCGTTGTGTGGTGGTGGTGGTAGCCTGTAGGTTAGATGAGATATGAAAATTAAACTTACCTAACCCCACCTTTAGACTCGCTAATCTCACCTAACCTAACCTATTCCCACGCTTTAACCTCCTAACTAAAGCCAAATCTGCATTAAAAAAGTGTCCGCGGCAAGGGAAGAACAGAGGCGATGCAGGTCACAAGAGGAAGAAGAGTGTGGCGGACGTCAACCCTTGTCTCTCGCCTCCCTATAAACAACATGTCATTATCTCCAGAAGTAATGATTTGCGACGGAAGCTCATAGAGAATGTTTCCTAGAATCCAATAAGGTCAACAGAAACCACACTCCCAATTGTGTAGGCAATTTCGGTCCTAGTGTAAAATAAGCTGAAAAAATAAATTACAGCTGGAAAGGAAAGAAAAAAAATTAGGAACTGTTGAAAAAAATTGAATAAATGAAGAGTTGGAAAAAAAAAAGAAAAAATTAGGAACTGTTGAAAAATTATGAAAAAATGAAGAAGAGTTGTATAGGATAAATATTACCGATTAAAAAATACCTCTATTTCCATTGGCTTACCATTTGTGTATAGAAAAGTATATGAGTTTTTTTGTCTGTTATGATCTAATAATACCATAGGAGTAGCCGTGTGTCTGTGTGTGTGTGTCTGTCTGTTATAATCTAATATACCATAGGAGTAGCCGTGTGTCTGTGTGTGTGTGTGTCTGTCTGTTATAATCTAATATACCATAGGAGTAGCCGTGTGTCTGTGTGTGTGTGTGTCTGTCTGTTATAATCTAATATACCATAGGAGTAGCCGTGTGTCTGTGTCTGTGTGTGTGTCTGTCTGTTATAATCTAATATACCATAGGAGTAGCCGTGTGTCTGTGTGTGTGTCTGTCTGTTATAATCTAATATACCATAGGAGTAGCCGTGTGTCTGTGTCTGTGTGTGTGTCTGTCTGTTATAATCTAATATACCATAGGAGTAGCCGTGTGTCTGTGTCTGTGTGTGTGTCTGTCTGTTATAATCTAATATACCATAGGAGTAGCCGTGTGTCTGTGTGTGTGTGTGTGTGTCTGTCTGTTATAATCTAATATACCATAGGAGTAGCCGTGTGTCTGTGTGTGTGTGTGTCTGTCTGTTATAATCTAATATACCATAGGAGTAGCCGTGTGTCTGTGTCTGTGTGTGTGTCTGTTATAATCTAATATACCATAGGAGTAGCCGTGTGTCTGTGTGTGTGTGTGTCTGTCTGTCTGTCTGTTTTGGGTAGCCGAAACTGTAAATTCAATTTTGATGAGAGTAGGCTCAAAAAATCGCAAATAAATCGTAGGTGGTAAGCGGCTTGGTCCCATGTCGATTGACTTATTTTGAAGGGGGGTTTTGGGCTAAAAACACTTTAGGTGTATTCAATTACAGGAAAAACTCTGCGGTAACGTCTTGCCGCATTCCACAAACTCGGTAGACTCATGGACGTTTGTGTGCGTGTGTGAGTGTGTGTGTGTTGGAATCACACGGAACACAAAGGGTTGGAATCACACGGAACACACAGGGTTGGAATCACACGGAACACAAAGGGTTGGAATCACACGGAACACACAGGGTTGGAATCACACGGAACACAAAGGGTTGGAATCACACGGAACACAAAGGGTTGGAATCACACGGAACACAAAGGGTTGGAATCACACGGAACACAAAGGGTTGGAATCACACGGAACGTGGTCTACCCCGAGGCACTTTGACCAGTGACCAACGACAGCAACAACACGATTGGAGTTTGCAATCACATGTTGTCTAATATATACTACTACTACAAACAGCAATACAGGGCTCCCAAGGGCCATCAAGCACTTGTTAATATCTAAAGAGAGAAAAAAAACACGTTATTTTTAGTAGCTAATATATGGTGTGAGAAAGGAATGTTAACTCCTTCACACCCAGATCTTTCCTTGGCTATAAAAAATTGTCTGTTGTTGAGCCATAAAATTACGAAAAGTAACTGAATATACCACATTAGATATACCATACATAGTTGACAAGGATACTGTTGGGGTTGGAACACAGAAGGGCTGGGGGCGCGGCGTGATGTTTATTGGAGACTTAACCTTTAATTACAGAGAGCTGACAGGACGACTGGTCACTGCCTCGCCGGAGTCACAACTGCCCGCTTCGGGTGACACTGAGATGTGGCGGGAAGATGAGGGTTGCCACACCCCCCCACAGATACTAAACAGGTCAAATTTATAAGACATTGCTTATATTAACTAAAAAATCATCTAATGGTGGTCAAATTACAATGGAAATTACGTTCTGTGTCTCAAGGGGTTAAACGGTATCAAAATTAATGTTGTCATCTTTTCCACTTTGTTTATGTTTCTGACTCGAAAAACAAACAAACAAACGTTACCGTAGATAACAGTAAAGTCGCCACCTGCAGTCAAGTCGCCAGGCGCCAAATATTACGAATTATAGCATTACTACTGCTGTGTCTGTGCCACTGAAGATGATACACAGTAGTTTATATCATGACTGTATAATCTACTGTTTCAGCGTTGTTTTATGCTTTGTAGCTGCAAGTATAGACGGTTTACAATTTCGCTACGCGTTTTTTTTTCGGGCGGCGACGACAGCGGTACGACACTCCGTAAATAAACACTAGATGGCGACTCTATTGTTGGTAGTCACTTTGTAGATATTTTTGTAATTTGTTCATTTATAGCCCTACTATGACACAGATGAAGACACAAAATGACACAGACTCTCCAGATAGCCCCTTCTAACTGTCCTGAAATCATGGATGTAGAAATGTAACTATTAACGCCACCACACGGCTGTACACAGAAAACAAAGTTGTCCTGGCGACTTTACTGTTATCTACGGTAGTGATTACAAAACAAGTTCCCTTAAATAACTGACAGATAGACAGGTAGACAGATCGCAAAACAAGCTTCTATAGTGACATACATACAGACAGACAGACAGACAGACAGACAGACAGACAGACAGACAGACAGACAGACAGATAGTAAAACAAGCTTCCTTAAAGACATACCAAAATTTTACAGATAGCATATAGATACCCTGAATATATACATAAATAAATATATGAATAGAAAATGAAAATAAATATGTATGCCCTAAAAATGTATTAATATTCGTTTTCTTTGATTCGTCTAGTAAACAAACTAAATATTTGACTGCAATGATTCCAACTCTCTCTCTCTCTCTCTCTCTCTCTCCTCTCATATCTCTCTCCTCTCTCTTCTCTCTCTCTCTCTCCTCTCTCTCTCTCTCTCTCTCTCTCTCCTCTATCTCTCTCTCTCTAAAATTATTTCAACTCTCTCTCGTCTCATTATTCCAATCTCTCTCTCCCCTCTCTCCCCTCTCTCTCTCTCTCCTCCCCTCTCTCTCTCTCTCTCTCTCTCTTCTCCTCTCTCTCTCTCTCCTCTCTCTCTCTCCTCTCTCTCTCTCCTCCTCTCTCTCTCTCTCTCAAATTATTCCAACTCTCTCTCTGTCTCATTATTCCAACTCTCTCTCTCTCTCTCTCTCTCTCTCTCTCTCAAATCATTCCAACACACACAATCTCTCTCTTTCTCTCTCTCTCTCTCTCTCTCTCTCTCTTCATCTCTCTCTCTCTCTCTCTCTCTCTCTCTCTCTCTCTCCTCTTCTCCCCTTTTCTCTCTCTCTCTCTTCCTCCTCCT
>JACEEZ010000880.1:93931-103931 GCA_016584305.1 Chionoecetes opilio | reverse complement strand
TTTATCAGTATAAATGATATACCGTTAAACTTCGTAAATGTTTGTTCTATAATATTATCAAATAAAAAACAGTAAAATACACTAAAGAAATGCCATTATGAGAGAGTGAAGAAATATGCATGAACTTAATATCACTTAACTCTTAATTCTTCTTTTAAACTTAATAACTCTTCGCCATTTAATATTTTCGAGCAAACATGAGACATATCAATAGAAGCAGAATGTTATTAGCTTTCCATTTATATATTTTGTTTTCTGATAAATTAATTGGTACTATTCATAAATTAGCGTTAACTACATAAATAACCTCATCAATCGGAAAAATTACCCGATTGAAGATGTAGTTGTTTTAGTTAGCGCTAATATATGCATGGTTCTAATTCATTTATCAGAAACGGAATATATCAATGGAAGGCTAATAAAATTCCGTTTCTATTGATATGTTTCATGTAAAATAGGCGATCAGCCTGGGGGGTTGGTCGGTATCAATTAGGGCGAGAATGCTAATAGTGTTTTTTGGGAAGGTATAAATGCCTAGAGTTAGAAAACATGTGATAGCATTGTGGCAGTGGCAGCTTTATGGGAGTTATCCCCCTTTTCCAAACTGTATATTATATAATTATATAAATATACATACATATAATTTAAAAAAAAAAATCTTTTCAGGTGTCGTATTTCATCGGCGAGAGACGGACCGGACGATCGACTGGCGACGTTGGAGACCCTCGAGGAGACCACCACTGCCGGAAGACCAGCCGGCCCGCAGGTCGTGCGTTCAGAGAAAGTCGGGTTTTTGGAGTGGAGAGGTAGAGTAGCAGCCGACTACCTCTCGAAGCTATTGTTGAAGGCGGGTGATGTAGAGAAGAATCCGGGACCAGAATCCGGTGTCGTGGTAGCTGTGGAACTTCAACGTAGGAGGCCTGGAATGTCCGTTAACATGGAAACGCCACAGCACCCGCCAAGAAACTGTGCATCATACACCAGGCAGTATCCGACGGAGATGAACATTTTGTCAGTCCTCAAAGCCATGCCTCCTGGTTAACCTTACTTGAAGCCGCCAAAGTCAGGAACCATGTCCCCATTCTAGACGTTTCAAAAACGCTTCAGGACAAGAAGTTCCAATTATATTCTATCATCGAAAATGTAGAAGCATGTTCACCATGAAAAGAGACTTGGAAACTCTGAAAAGTAAAGCAGGTGAATGTAGTAGTGATCTATCTGGTAGTAGTGACTGTCCTCCAAAAAAGTCTTCCAGAACATCAACACATAATCAAGAGTTTATGCTCCGATCTGCGTATTCTGTAGCAAGGTCAAGTTCAAAAGCACTCCAATACACGTGAAACACTTACGCTAGCTTCACAACTGAGAGTAGATCAAACACTAAGAGAGAGTGCCGTCAGAAATGCAGACGGCAGGATGATAGCACTACCAGTAGAGACATTGTTGCCGCAGAGGCACCTACCACGCTTCATGCTATAGGAATTACACTAGGAACAAAGGACAGCAATGAAAATGAAGAAGAGAAAGTAACAGATGAATTTATACTGTATCACAAGGTTGAAGGAGAAGCTTCCCAAAGAACTTTTCGAATACATCAGAGAAGATATTACCCCCAACAAGAGGATTATACCATCACCTCCTTGACCACAAAATTGGAATCATTAATGTTGTCTGGTGGAGTTAATCTTCTGAAGGATTCAACAAGAAGAATATGCACAGAAGACTGAAATCCGAGCTTGGAGGTGCGTAGAAATATTTTTCGACGAAAAGGGAAAGTTGTTGATGGTTCCATGCTGTTGTCTCATTAAAGGATGTTGTCTTGGAAAATCAAAATCTACATAGGAGCTCAAGCTTTGGAAGGCAAAGTCTACAGATATCACAAGATCATGATCAGACTTCGTCACATATCCGAACGGCCATCAAGAAGGACATGATTTTCACCCCGTGGCCATATCATCCGTCTGATGTAGCTACTCATATCGCCATACCAAATTATAGGCCCATAAAACGAAATTTAAAAATTTCATAATTATTGGGTGTATTTTGGCGGCCATTTTGGAAAAAGGGAGATAACTCATATAAAGCTGCCACCCCCACAATGCTATCACATGTTTTCTAACTCTAGGCATTTATACCTTCTCAAAAAACACTCTTAGCATTCTCGCCCTAATTTGATACCGGTGAGCAAATTTCGGACCGGGGCTGACCGACTAAATGTTTTCACGCAAAATATTAAATTGCAAAGAGTTAAGTGAATATTAAGTTCATGCATATTTTTTTCATGGTCTCATAATGGCAATTCTTTAGTGTATTTCACAGTTTTTTATTTGATAATATTATAGAAAAAACATTTACGAAGATAACAGTGTATCATTTATACTGATAAACCCTAGTGTACTGTATTCATGGAACACTTTTTTACTTCCCGATCCGATTGATGATGTTATATTTTTAGTTAACGCTAATTTATGCATGGTTCTAATTCATTTATCAGCAAACGAAATATATCAATGGAAAGGTAATGAAAATCTGCTTATATTGCTATGTTTCATGTAAAAAGTTTTCTCGCAAAATATTAAATAACGAAGAATTTAAGTGAATATTGAGTTCATGCATATTTCTTCACTCTCTCATAATGACATTTTTTTTGGGTGTATTTTATAGTTTTTTATTTGATAATATTATAGAACAAACATTTAAGAAGATAACGGTATATCATTTATACTGATAAACCATAGGAAGGGAGATGGGAGTGATGTTCGAAAATGTCAGGAATTGCAAACTGGCCTCCACTGGTCATGGGTGGGTTGGCGCGGGGCACAAATAGCAAGTCCAGTATACAGTAGTCTTTGGGTAAAACATACATAGAAAGCAATGTAAATTTAGCCGTAATCACGTATCGTTGCGATAATTCAAAACCAATTTATGATATTGTGTTTAAATACGTAGTATGTATGAAAATCAGTGAATTGATGGGCGGGGATACTCACCCATCAGGACAGCATCCAGGTACTTGGCTTCCATGATCCCTTGGTAGGTGACTGAGTCATATTCCTTTATAAGTCCTTGCAGCTCCTGTCGAAGTCGTTGTTGTTGCTGAGGATGCTTGGCCATGAGGAAGGCGGAGAAGGCAAGGGTGGAGGCCGTGGTATCGTAGCCAGCAATCAGGAAGAGCACACTTTGCGCCACGAGTGTGAGCTCTCCAAATACTAGTGTAGGAATATTGAACAATTTATTAAGCAATGACATTTGAATTTTTTTTTTTTTTTTACATCACAAAGGACTGGCCAAGGACAAAAAAACAAAAAACACAAAGCCCGCTTAGTTGCCATTCCCTATAAATAAGACAGTAAGATGATATAAAAAGGTTGGGATTGGCCAATTTGGTTCGGGAGGTGTCTTGTTTCTCCTCTCTTGAGAAGATTTAAGTCGTAGAAAGAAGGAAAAATTGAATCAGAGAGTTCCGCTGTTTACCAGTAAGGTGATGATACTGAAAGAGTGAAGATACTGATTAACTCTTTCAGAAAGGAGAAGGAAAAAAATAGGGATGAAAATTAATAGAAAGTCTTGTGCTGCGAGGCCGTGGGAGGGGGAGAAGCATGCAGTTAGCAAGTTCAGAAGAGCAGTGAGCATGAAAATAACGGTAGATGATAGCAAGAGAAGCAACATTGCGGGGGTGATTTAAAGATTGAAGACAGTCAGTAAAAGGAGGGAGTTTGATGAGGCGAAAAGCTTTTGACTCAGCCATGTTTAAGAGAGCTGTATGAGTGGATCCCACCCAAACATGAGAGGCATACTCCATACATGGGCGGATAAGGCCCCTGTACAGAGCAAGCAACTGGGAGGGAGAAAAAAATTGGACGCAGACGCCACAGGACACCTAACTTCATAGAAACTGTTATAGCAAGATATGAGATGTGAGATTTCCAGTTCAGATTTTTAGTAAAGGATACTCCTAGAATGTTCATTGTATAAGAGGGAGACAGTTGAGTGTCGTTTAAGAAGAGGGGATAGTTGTCTGGAAGCCCGGAAGGTTATGTCGAGTTGATAGGTGAAGAAATTGGGTTTTTGAGGCATTGAACAAAACAAGGTTTGCTTTTTCCAAATCAGAAATTTTAGAAAGATCAGAAGTTAGGCGCTCTGTGGCATCTCTCCGAGAATCACTTAGTTCCTGTTAAGTTGGATGTCTAATGAATGACGTTGAAAAATGAAGGGTAGAATAATCAACGTAGGAGTGGATAGGACATTGATTTAGACTTAGAAGATCATTAAAGAATAATAGAAAGAGAGTGGGTGATAGGACAGAACCCAGAGGAACACCACTCTTGATATACTTAGGGAAAGATCAATGACCGTCAACAGTAGCTGCAATAGAACTGTTAGAAAGGAAAATTAAGATGAAGGTACAGAGAGAAGGATAGAATCCGAATGAGGGTAGTCTACAAATTGAAGATTTGTGCCAGACACTATCAAAAGCTTTTGATATGTCAAGGGCAATAAAAAAATTCACCAAAACCCCTAAATGAGGATGACTAAGGTTCAGTTAGGACCCTAGAAAATCGCCAGTAGATCGCCCTTTAAGGAAACCGTACTGACGGTCAGATAGAAGATTGTGACCAGATAGATTGCTTAAGAATCTTCTTATAAAGTATAGATTCATAAGCTTTAGAAAGGCACGAAGTCAAAATTATAGGACGGTAGTTTGAAGGATTAGAACGGTCACCCTGCATAGGAAGAAGTTGAATGTGAGCAAACTTCCAGCAAGAAGAAAAGGTGGAAGTAGATAGATAAAGACGGAAAAGTTTGACCAGGCAGGGTGCAAGCACAGAAGCACAGTTTTTGAGACAATAGGAGCGACTCTGTCAGGACCGTAAGCCTTCCGACGATCTAGGCCAGAAGGGCAAAGAAAACATCATTACGAAGGATCTTAATAACAGGCATAATATAGTCAGCGGGTGGAGGAGAAGAAGGAACAAGCCCTTCATCAACCAGAGTGGAATTTTCAGCAAAGGTTTGAGCGAAGAGTTCAGCTTTAGAAATAGATGAGACAGCTGTGGAGCCATCTGGGTGAAGCATAGGAGGGAAAGATGGAGAAGTAAAATTGTTAGAGATGGTATTAGCTAGATGCCAGAATTCACGAGAACAGTTTGATTCAGAAAGGTTTGACATTTTCTATGAATGAAGGAGTTTTTAGTAAGTAAAAGAACAAATGTGGCATGATTACGGGCAGAAATATAATGGGCATGAGTTTCAGGAGATGGATGGTTACGGTACCGTCTTTGAGCCGCCTCTCTATCTTAGACAGCATGAGAACAAGTAGAGTTAAACCAATGTTGACGAGCTTTAAGATAAGATAAAGTGTATGGAATGTATGCCTCCATGCCAGAGATAATAAACTCAGTAATGCGCTCTGCACAAAGAGATGGATCTCTGACATGGAAGCAATAATTATTCCATGGAAAATCAGAGTAGTACTGCCTTAGGTCCTCCTACTTAGCTGAGTTGAAATGCTAGAAGCAACCTTTCTTAGGTGGTCCCGAGGCGGCACCGGAGCAATAGGAAAGGCTACATAACTAAGATTGTGATCGGAGGAGCCCAACGGAGAAAAAGTTTCACAGATAAAGCAGAAGGGCTAGTAGCTAGGAAAAGGTCAAGCATGCTGGGCGTGTCTCCTGTCTACCATACTACATGGTATATGCTTTAAACATAATGTTACTATAAGATAATTACCTTTTTTTCCAGGGCGGATATTATTTTCGGAAGCTTGCGCCTCCAACAGCAGATCTAAGAAGTCTCCACGTCTTTCCCGTTTATCCCGAGCCGCGATATTATCCTTAGATAGCTTTGTGAAAAACTCGATTTCAGGACTGTCCACTTTAAATCCCAGAAAATTGTGTAGCTTTGGCATGGTTATCATCATAGACATTTTGAGTGCTCTTAAAACACGTACATTAAAGAACCTCTCAGCTTTTTTTGCAAACACAGGCTTTAAATCAGAGAGCGAATTGCATTCAATACCAAAAGCACAAGAAGCAATCGTATCCATAGAGAAACGACCAAATATGTCCTTTATGTCAACTGGCATGTTCTTGCCTGCTTTCTTGAGGGAGAAGGATACCATGTTATCAGCTTTTTCGCAGATCAAGTGAAACATACTTCGCATCTTGCCAGACGAGAATGTGGGTGTCATGACAGCTCGCAGATCCTTCCATTCCTCGCCAAGCTTATTGCCGAGCATTTCGGACATGATGGAACCTTTCTGGTCCCCGAAAAGTCGTCGATCTACAAAGTGTTCAAAGTCTTTCACCATGATGTGCTTGAGAAGTTCGGGATCGGCTATCATGAGAACGGGAGTAAAACACTCGTATAGCCCCCAAATCTTGTGGTTGCGTAGCTGTCGATAGAACTGCAAAAAAAATATGTATGAGACATCTTATGGCATTAAGTATCACAAACATATATTATTCAAAATAAAGTACAGCCATAAAAAAGAACAGTGATACATCATAATCTCAACTACATAATTAGTACATAAAACAATTCGGTGCTACTTTAGTATGCGTTCTACCGTTCTGTGTCTACCTTAATATGTGGTCTACCGGCTGCTTCTACTTTAGTATGAGGTTTACCGCGCTACCACTCTATACTGTGGGTTTAATAGATTATTTCCATTGGAGAATAACATTTCTTTTTATTTATTAATCAATTTTTTAATGAACAATAACATCACATTGCTAATTCTAATACTAATAGTAGGGGTATATCATGCATAAACAATTATCGGTATACATTACGAATATCGTGCAAATATGCTATAAACAAATCAGGTTCATCTCTTCTGAGCACTTTCCAGCAAAAATTATTAAGGTGTGACTGAAACAGTTCCTTGCTAACACCTCTCACGTTCTTTAAAATACGTGTTTTGGCATCCAACCACAATCGTTCTATGCCTTGAGCGTTTGCTTCTGTTACTGGATCTAAGTAATTTTCTTGGTGACTCACTGTACTACCCAGATTATTTAAGTTTCCATATGCAAGCCATCCTTCAGAGTGAATCACTGAACCGGCTTCACATTCCCGATGAATGATGGGAATCATTCTTTCACGCCGATCCACATGAAAATAACGGCAATCAGAGCCTTGCTTGAGACCAAATACCCAAGGCCCATCGATTCGGCGTCCATGGATGGCCTGACCTGTGTTAGCTAACTGACCTATGACCTGTGGACCAGTAACTAGTCCCTTCAGATGCAGGGGTAGGGGACCTGTGGACCAGTGTAGGGGTAGATCACACCCCACACCACTGTAGACTGCGGTACTGCGGTAGAACGCATACTAAAGTAGCACCAACAGTTCCAATTACTGCATCGACTCACCTTATCCATGTAAAGCCAGCGGTGAACACGGAAGAAAGAGTGCAAGTGGCCGAGGAATGGTAGAGCTGGAGGAGACGCCACACCCTTAGTAGACCAGTAACTATGTCGCCATTTAGAATAGACACAAAGCAGCACTAGCACTGCCGCCAGTAATAACCATGTCTCAACACCCATTACGGTCTACCACTTCCCTGGAGGAAAACAGTACAAATGTGTCAAGGTCACTTTGGTCTCATTTATGTGTCTATGATCATGAACCATTATAGTCTTTGGACTATCTTTACAATGCTAGTTTGTAACTGAATATCCTTAATTATACTGTCATACACATGCGCGCACATGCGGTTAGTAATCTAGAGCTTGCCTTGCCATTCTGTGGTCGTGCGTTTGAGCCCCATTCATTGAAAGGGATATTTTACTAACATATACGGAAAATTGCTGTCACCCTTGAGCAAGAAGATGGGGTGTGTGAGATCCCAACTTTACCCAAAGATAGCTCTCTGTGAGCTCTAAGGTCTTTCCGCTAAGGTAACAGCTAGAGTTCGCGTGTCCAGTGCATGATCATTGATCAGGCCATGGATGAGTTACACACACACACACACACACACACACACACACACACACACACACACACACACACACAACACGCAGCCGCACGCACGCACGCACGCACGCACGCACGCACGCACGCACGCACGCACGCACGCACGCACGCACGCACGCACGCACGCACGCACGCACGCACGCACGCACGCACGCACGCACGCACGCACGCACGCACGCACGCACGCACGCACGCACGCACGCACGCACGCACGCACGCACGCCACGCACGCACGCACGCACGCACGCACGCACGCACGCACGCACGCACGCACGCACGCACGCACGCACGCACGCACGCACGCACGCACGCACGCACGCACGCACGCACGCACGCACGCACGCACGCACGCACGCACGCACGCACGCACGCACGCACGCACGCACGCACGCACGCACGCACGCACCCCGACGCACGCACGCACGCACGCACGCACGCACGCACGCACGCACGCACGCACGCACGCACGCACGCACGCACGCACGCACCGCACGCACGCACGCACGCACGCACGCACGCACGCACGCACGCACGCACGCACGCACGCACGCGCGCGCGCACGCACGCACACACACACACACACACACACACACACACACACACACACACACACACACACACACACACACACACACACACACACACACACACACACACACACACACACACACACACACACACACACATTTCACCAACAGGAGCATAATCATCTGTATCTGAAGCACTACCCCCATATATAAAAATAACGGCAGCAGCACCAGTCACACGAAAAACTCACAAAAACCCCAAATTTCTCTGATGAAAGTCAATAATATCTATTATATTTTCATTGAATTTAGCTTCTTAATTATTATCAGTGTATCGCCAAGAGCTCAAATATATGGTACCTTAGCCTCGGTGAAATCTTGGAACGACCAAGAACAGACAAGTCGCTCTGGCGCCGCCCACTGATATACTAGCAGTGCAACTACATTGTAATGGAGGAAATGACGGCCAACAGCAACTGCGAGGCAAAGCAGAGAACAAAAATGGAGGTTAAAGAGGAGTGTGATAGCACAATATGAGAGAGAGAGAGAGAGAGAGAGAGAGAGAGAGAGAGAGAGAGAGAGAGAGAGAGAGAGAGAGAGAGAGAGAGAGAGAGAGAGAGAGAGAGAGAGAGAGAGAGAGAGAGAGAGAGAGAGAGAGAGAGAGAGAGAGAGAGAGAGAATTATAGTTACATCAGCTTTTTGAAAATTTGTCCATATGATAACTTGGTGTTGGTCACACTAAAAACAACAGACTGCTGGCTTCAAGGGTACGGAGGCTCGCAACGCAATACGTGACAACTTACTGCATCATGACTTGCGTCCACACCCAAGCAGCAGGTGCAGAACGGAATACAATGATTCTAAGCACACACATTGTTCATATTTTTTGTGTATTTTATATCACAGAAAACAATTGCATGGTGAAAGTACTACACTTTTCTCTCAATAACAATGCATATGCTTGTGGTGGGTCTAAGTGGCTCATCACAATGGCTCCTATTCGAGTACACTGCATCGCTATAAGGTACAGCGACGCATATTTGCCGTTCTCTGGAATAGTATGTGGTGGAGGGGATGTCTCTAGCCAATATACACATATCAGGGTGAACTGTATGCGGGTTATGGCGTGGATAATAATGATGGTTGGGCTATAATCTGTGATTTATTTCACATCATTTATAAAGTCTAGGTTAGGTTAGGTTAGTTTAGGTTCGATTAGGTTAAATTTAGCAATTTAATAAGTCTAATCTTAAATAAAACATACATATTACAGCCCAGTGATCACATAGGCTCCATCCCTAATGTGGCGTCACGAGCTTGGATATCGGTGATTGGCTCGATATCCCCACATACTATTCCAGAAAACAGGATATGCTACCCCACACTGCCCCATACTGATACTTATACTACCGTTGTTACTACAACGTATACTACCTTGCCCATACATACATTTTCTAAATTTATGCATAAGAAAATCAATAAAGGGCAAACAG
>JACEEZ010000880.1:46431-88931 GCA_016584305.1 Chionoecetes opilio | reverse complement strand
TCTGGCAACTGATGATTTCACTAGATTAGTGATGTGAGAAGAGGAAACGAATTTACTTTTGTATCTTGGATCCAGATATGTTGCAATTCTGTACAAATCTTCACTTTCAATCCAGGAATTATTTTTGTCAACTTCAGCTCGCATTATTTGTTTCATGATGTTTACTACTTGTGTTGCCTCTGTAGCTTCTTGTGACTCAGTCATATGTATCTGGTTCGTGTATTTTTTTCAGTTTTATTATTCCTGTTACGACCCATGTCAACCACATTCAACATATATTCTGTAAATAACGGGTAGCTGTTAATTCAAAACAAAATAATGTAGATTTTCACTACTTTTGGCGAAAACTGGACCGTACAATATCCTCACCGCACTTCAACTCCCAACATACCAGCACACTCTGACCCCAGGGGTGAACATCACAGAAGAAACACATGGTACACAACTAACCTTATATTACTAGCTTAAGCACTAAATTACAAAAATAGGTAACCTTTCATCTCGACACAAACACAATCATTAATCCCTTAGAAAATACCCAACACCACCACCCCACATGAAATTCACCTCCATGTGCACAACAAGAAAACAGATCCCGCTCCACTTATCAACATGGCCTCCCACCAAACACCAAACTCATCCATCCCACACAACGCCAATTCACAAACCACAAACCCCAAACTCACCTCCAACCATACAGCGTCACAATACTCATAAGAACATAAGAACATAAGAAAATAAGGAAGCTACAAGAGGCCGCGAGGCCTACACGTGGTAGTTCCTGTCACCTAATACTACCTACATCCACCTTTCATCCCCATCCATGAACCTATCCAGCTCTCCTTTAAAGCTCCCCAATGACTCAGAAATAAACTACCTGTCTACGGGGACCATTCCATTCATTCACCACCCTATTTGTGAACCAGTTTTGCCCTATATCCTTTCTAAACCCACGCTTTTCAGCTTGAATCCGTACTTCTTGTTCTACCCTGGTTAAAAAGCCGAAAAGAAACTTTTCCTACCTCTCCTTTATTAAATCCCTTTATCCACTTAAAAAACTTCTATCAGTTTCGCCCCTTACTCTGCGTCTCTCGAGTGAGTGTAATTTTTTATAACTTCAATCTCCTCTCATATCTAAAGTTACGCATCCCTTGTATCATTTTGGTCATCCTTCTCTGCACTTTTTCTAATAACACTATATCCTTTCCTGTAATATGGAGACCAAAACTAAAACTGCATAAGTCTAGGTGAGGCCTGACTAGAGCCAGATAAAGCTTTAGAATAACTTCCGCCACTTCTACTTTTAACACTTCTGGTAATGAACCCAAATACTCTATTAGCTCTATTTCTGGCCTCAATTAAAATTGTTTCCTAGGACGGAGGTCTGGGCTCACCCTCACTCCAAGATCTTTTTTTCACCTTCTGATCTTTTCAGCGATACAATTGCTTTATGGTGTATTTATTACCAGGGTTTTTTCTACCAACATTCAACGCTACATTTATCAATATTAAATTCCATCTGCCCTTTCTACTGCCCACTCGTTAAGTTTATCTAAATCTCCCTGCAATTATGTTTACATCAGACTGTGAATCCAAATTTAATCCTACCTAGCTTAGTATCATCAGCAAACTTGCTGATATCACTGGCTAAATCCCACTACCCAAAAGTCGTTGATGGTAAACCCAAAAAATGTAATGGGCCCCAAAACAGACCCCTTGTGGAACTCCACTTGTCACCAGTCCCCATTCAGATTTGGAACCATTAATTGTAACCCTTTGTTGCTATTACTTGCAGCTCTGATCCAATGAAGAACCTTCCCATTTTATACCATGAGCCCTAACCTTATTTAAGAGTCGCTCGTTTGGGGGTAGTTTGTCAAATGCCTTACTAAAGTCCAGATATATTATATCATAATCCTTATCATTATCTGCCGTCTCATAAAATTTCCCTATAAAACTCAATAAATTTGGGTGAGACATGACCTACCCTTGGTGAATCCATGTTGTAATCCATTGATTCAACTATTTTATCTAATGTCTCTAATGTTTTTTTTGCAATAATAGATTCCAATAATTTACCCCCCACTGATGTTAGACTTACGGGGTCGATACTTTGACTTTTGTCCTCTGTCTCCCTTCTTAAATATGGGAACACAAATTTCCTTTCTCCACAAAATGCACATCGCCTAATCTCAACCGATTTTTCCCTAAAAATGTGCACTAACGACTCATAACAACCTCCTTGCATTCCTTTAATACCCTGGGATACACTTCATCTGGTCCTGGCGATTTAAATGTTTTCATTTTTTCTATACCCTCCCCACCAATTCCCAGTTTCACAATATTATTGAGTTTCTTCTCATCGCTTCCCTTTTTGAACATCTGTTCAAATATCAGGTATCGTTGGTGTATCCTCCTCCGTAAAAACATTTAAAAAATAATCATTTAGACCCCCTACACATATCCTCATCCGTATTTAAGACCTCACCCTGGGCCTGACCTTAACGGCCCAAAATAATTCCCTTGTCTTTGTTTTATTTAAATCTGATAGAAAACCCCTTTGGGTCCCTTTCGCCTTGTTCTGCTACTTTAATCTCCTAATTAATCTTAGCAAATCGACTTAATTTCTTCACTGTCCTCGCCATCACGTTATACTGTTCTTTGTTACCAATCCCTTTTCCTTGAACCTTAAAATAAATGTTTTCTTTCTCTACTCCAATGTTGTGTTTTAAACTTGGTGGTCCATCCATTTTGGATCACCCCCTTTCTGGGCCCTTATTTCCCTATAAAGGAATATTTCTTTTCTGTCCGTTTAATAATATTCCTACAAATGAGGTTTTAATCCTCTTCGGCTCCCCCTACTTCCCCTTCTAACCTCTCTAATACCTCCTCAGCCTGACCTCACTTCCCTGTCTAAGCTTAATTCTCTCCCCAGCCTCCGGACCCTCACTACCATATCTGGCCGCGCCAATTACCTCCAGGTGCCTTCCTAATCCTTCATAATGGCCTTCCAGCTGTCAAGCCCTGTCCTCGGAAATTTCTGCCCCTCCATCCCACACCTCTTAATTAATAACTCCAGGTGTCTTCTTACATCCCGCATAATTGGCCTTTCTGAAATTAGGTATTCGAGCTATGTGCCACTTAAATTTCCAACTTCCCATTTTAAGCTAAACATCTGATTCATAATGGCGCTATTATCTAAATTCCCCCGACCTCACATTGTAACTAAAATCGTCTCTATTTGTCAGCAATAGATCTTGAATATATCTCCTCTAGGTAGGTCCTTGATTGCTTGACTTAGGAAGTTATCCTGGATTATATTTAACAATCTCTTGCCTCCCCCGTCCAACTATATTAAATCCCGTCATATTCCTAATCAGAATCAGTTACCATTCCTCCGGGACTGGAAAAGGGGGCTGGGTCGTCCCTATCTGGGAAAGGGAAAAAGGGGATCGTCAGGACTGCAACAATTTACCGCGGTATTACAATGCCCTCAGCGTATGACTAAGGCAAGGTGCTTGCCCATCTATTGCTGACACGAAATTCGCAGTCATCTGGTGAAGCATCGGAGACCTCAGCCGTCTGGGTTCACGGCCTGGTAAAGTCAACAACGGACCGTATCGTAGCGCTTCGTGTCTGGTGAACGCCGATGTGAGTTTCGACAGGGGATTGCTGCAGCCTATGTTGGATCTCAAGAAGGCGTTGGACTCAGTTGCATCGTGAGGTCACTTGGGATTCGTCTGCACTCCGAGGGCATTCCTGCAAGGGAATATTGGTTTGATAACTGGTCTGTATTCTGGGGACTGAAGAGTGCTGTGAAGTGTGGGCAGGTGTATCAGCTCTTTCCTCCTTGTGGGAATACAGGGATTGATGGCAAGGGTGCGTCCCTGCCCCATCACTTTTCAACGCTTGTTATGGACTGGGTTATGGACAGGGTTGTAGACAAAGTGATTGTGGAGCTTCCGTCGGCAACACCAAGATCACTGACTGTTTTTTGCCGATGATGCAGTAATCTTTGCTGAGTCGCTGGAGGTCCTGGTGATAGTGGGGGGGCCCGGTATGTAATGGTAGGAAAAGGGCTCCCGTAGGATTTTTTGCTAAAATTGATTTTTTTGCAGTTCTGGATCTATAGGTATCAGCTAAAAGAAAAAAGATGGGTCCAATTTTCAGACCCCTCTACCCCCCTTTTGGGGGCACTTCCCTTTTGGGGCCCCGGCACTGACCATGCACCTATCTCCCGCCAATAATGACCGATCTTTCATAATTTGAGTATCCTTTTGTAGGTTTTCAGGTATGCCGAGTCGATTATAGCCACTAAAAAGCAAACCGGAAGTGTCCTTATAGCACTTCCGGTTCAGATTTTAGCCTTCCGGTTCAGGAAGTATAGGGTCTAACTCCATTTTTTCTTTTTCAGGCCATGTTGAGAAGCAGTTTTGAGCTCAGTCAGATATAACACGGTGAACTGAGATCGTGGTAGTATCGCCAATATGTCGGAGGAGACGGAGTTTGCGTGATCTGTAAAGAAGGTGCCACATCAAAGAAGCGGATTGGTGAAACAATCCGGTCATGACAGATGAAATTTTACAACACGTCAAGAGAGAGTGTCTCTTGTGAACTAAAGGTGACATTCATAAGACTACTAAATTACTTGTCAGGTTTCAAATGAAGGAGAACTCACGTACGTTCGTATCATAGTGAATGTCGGATAACCTATCGTCAACAAGAACAAGATTGAACGTCTTAGGCAGAGATCCCGAACCGATTCACCTGTCTGCGCTCCACGAGAAACGGGGCGACCTTCAAGTGGCTGTGGGATCTGTTAGGCAAAGCGGTCAAAGACTATTCAAAAGGAACATGTGTGTCTAATTTTCCAACTGTGACTCTGTCCCAAAGAAGACTCAGAGCCACTGCACCGTGTTCTTACTGACTCAATGGGTTAAAAACACTCCTACAGATCAAGCAGAAACCCCAGATGACCAGACGATATAGAGTTTCAGTAGCGGACCCTTGAAGAACCCGGCGACGCATCAGCTCTTGAAAAGCCCTCTATCATCGGACAGTTTGCGCTTGCACAGCGAATATCAACGAGGGAACAGAATCACAGTTAAGGTGCCACTCATCGAACTCCAGTATGCTGATGCACCAATTGGTTCTCGCTATTCAAAAACCTTGAGTGACGAGGATGTTACACTAAGCATGGCTGAGGTAAATGATGCCTACTTGTCCAATTTTGAAAAGATACCGTTCGCCTCGTGGATGTAAATGAGAGTGAGAGAACTATCGGAATACTCAAAAGACTTCATCAGCGAGCGCCTTCCAGAAGTGAAGTTGTCACTCACTAAGACGGAATGAGCCTGACCGTCTTGTGCTCTCCACTGCAGCACAATGGCCATGGATTACAGGTCCTCAATGATGAATGATGATGAGATAGTTGGTCACCTGAAGAATGTCGACCACCTTCTGCGATGAAGAGATGCTGCAACAACGCATTTGGGCGTTTACAGGCAGCTTCAGTAATTTTGAAAATCACCGTTATTTTACTTCAGTTATTCATGAGTCACCTCCTCTTTGGTAAGCCATGTTGTCAAATAGAGTCCGGAATTTACGAGACCAGGAGGTGGGACAAAACTGTCGATTTCATACCAGTTCCTTGTCCAAAATACTCGTGACTGATCGCCAGGTGAAACATAGAACAAAGAAAGACCAGTGCCTTCCGACAAACCGTCCAGACCCCTCTGTCAAATCGGTACTTCCCCTGGCTGTTCATTCTAGAAGGCGTGACAAAGAATCTGTTGAAAACCTCTCAGCGTGTATATTGAAGTGACTACCTCACATCATGACTAGAGAACGATGTTGAGCGAGGTTCTCCAGCCGGCTGAAGGAGGCTGGTGGATTTGGTATCCCAAACTTTGTCAAGAAAGGCCTGAACAATGGTTTGCGTCGATAATATGGACACCTGGACGACACACCGACGGGCAAGGAACCTTCCATGCCACATGGGGTCATGCGTTCAAGCAAGCGACCGACACCGACACACGTGAACCGACCACTTGAAATACCAGAAAAGCTTATCTACAAAAATCCTCTGGCCTTGAAGTGAACATGTGCAAGAACCAGTTATCAAAACCACTTCAATTGAGATTATCGGTCATGAAAATGGGAAAGAGGAAGAATATTCTGAGCAAGGATTCACTCACCACCTGGGCACTGCAAACTACCTTGGAAAACTGATGATGGGCACGATTATGATTGTGGATTTCACTGAAACTGAGTCAGCGAAGGAACAAACCACAGGACAGTGACATGCAAGAATCAGGAAGAGTGCCCCCATGAGAGCACTCCAGTCGACGCTATACTATCAGTCAAAGGAACAATGCAAACAACAGGGCAAATTGGTCAAGAAAGATGTGATGCCAACTGGGCCTGCTTACCAAATTTCTGCTGTATCCCAGGTCATCCGACAGCCCAACACGCACGATGTAGAGGGTGATCGCTCCATTATTCAAGACCCACACCCATTGACTATGGGACTCTTTACACGGTTCTTCGGTTAGCCAAGGGAATCTCTACCCACTCGTCATGGTCCACGAGAAAAACTTCGATAACATGGACCTGGACCTATATTCACGTGCTTGAAAAATTCAAGCAGTCAGTTGGGGACACCAATTGGATACTAAGGGCAGGAGCTCTCCATATTGCATTTCTGCTTTACATGCTCTCGGGAAAAACGATAGATGGCAGTGGCCTGGATATATTGTGCCATTTGAAAGGGTGGCATACACATCAGCAGCCTTCGTGGGATCTTCAGTGGCCACAAGCATACAAAAAGGCATCGAATACCACATCACAATCAGTCTAGCAATTATGATGATGCGGTTTGGATGTCATAATCCACTCTTTAAAAATGCCAGTTAGTGTCCGGTGCCTTTGTCCCCATGCTTCAAAGGACAAGCTTCATTCACGTAACCCCGATATGAAGGAAGACTATGAATATGTCAGATCATGGTACGCTGAAATGTGACGCCCATAGAGGAGGATGAAAACATTGGAGAGTTTGCAGACTTCCTTTCAGCATACCTCGATCAAGTGGAAAGCCTTCTCATTTCGTCAGCTCTTGCGCTCAGGGACTGGCAGAGTTTATCTTGCTTCCTTGGGAGAACCTGATCAAGTATTTCTCGCAACGGGATCTTCTAAATTTCCGCCTCGATTGATGCCTGTCCATCTTGCACAGATGAATGCGCTGGAAGATAATGAGCCTGAAAACAGGGAATGCATTGAGTCCGGTGACTTTGTTGTTGCAAAACAGAGATTACCTCACGAACTCGCCACAGATCAGGCACTCGAACAGGAAATCAAGAAACTAAAGGGACCACGGTGGTATGGTAGGACTCAGCAGAGATGAAAGCTGCTCTCAACGCTCGCACCACTAACACCTTGCCTTGCGTATCGTGACGAGTATACTCAGAGATTCCCAAAAAGTTTCCAGGTCATCCGAAACGCACAGAGAGTACCAGCCGTCTTGGACAGATTGCACTGAGGTTCAAGAGAGAGCCATAAGATCCGGTCAATCAATAGAGTTGCACTGCACAGACAACCCCTGCAGAGTGAAGACACCATTGAAAAGTTTAGTTACATCAGTCTTGTGCCAGCGGTAAGCAAAGCATGATATCTGCATTATGCAGAAAAGGGTCAGAAGCGATTCGAGGAGTTCGTTTGTGAACGTCTGATTTACCACATCAAATCTCTCGGTTTGGGAGAAGATGAGAAGCTCAGTTGAAGGCATTCTCAAGTTGGAATGGATAAATAAAAAATACGCATTGGGAGATAACGTCATCAAATTGGTGAGGATCGTAATTTACTGGGAAGATTGCTCATTGTTCAGGGAAGACGACCAGGTTCTAGGGCCAAAATTCGAGGAAATAATTGGCAAGTACGAGATGTCAACAGTGCCCCGCTCTCTGTCGTGATGTGATAGATTCTTTGTACATCCCAAAAGGACAAGGGCCAGTCAGTATGATGCATGCATTGAAGGAGGCACGTTTGAAGCCCTTGATTTTCCTCCAGTACCAGACATAGGGCAGGAAGATCCTTCCAGTAAAGTTCTCATCATTGATGCAATGGGGTACTTCAAAGTATAGTATGACAAAGACGCCAAATATGCTGAAGATTTCACACCCTTCCAGGCTTGCATTCAACAAACGCATAGAGGACAATGATGACAGTATGATGAGGAGCGGTGATGTTTGATCGATACGGATCTGTCGTTGAAAAACAAGACCCGCAGAAGCGATTCAACCACATCCATTGAGTACGAAGTTCATCACCGAAATGAAAGCTCACCATGTCCATTAAGGAGTTATTTCAGCATCAAAACAAAATCGAGAAGCTCACATGCTTGTTGCAAGGACTGCTTGACTATTTCGCAAGCAAAGATATTCGTGCTCGTTGTTCGTGTAGATGATCTATCAAGGATAGGTTTTGAGATGCTCATACACAGTGAAGAGGCTGACACATGAATTCAAAACAAGTACTTGCCTCTACAGCCTGTGGTGCTGCCAGAAAGATTTGCGTATGGTCGCCCGGACACTGACGTACTCCTACTCCTTCTTGATCTTATCGCCTCCAGACAGATAGCATTACTATATCCTTGAAGTTCATCACAGGCAAAGGAAAGCAAAAAACGGGAAAGAGACCTCTTTGAAAGAAATAACTCTTCAAGAGTGCCATGTATTGGCCGTCGCAAATGGTCAAGGACTTTTGACTCCACAACTTCTCAGGTGCTGATTGGGGAGGCAGAGTCATAGGAATTTCAACGAAATCATAGGTAGATGCAACCTAAAGCTTGTGATGAGACCCTGCCATTGGACTGCTTCAAAGCATTAGGGGCATTTCTATTCCTGCCGAGTATGGTCAATGACGAGCTTCCCAACGCAGGTGAAAAGCGTTCGGAGACTTTTGTGTTTATGTCTACAGTTCAAAGGTCCAGCAACCTACCATCACTCAGGTGGGAGCTGTTTCGTCAAAGAACTTGGAAGGGGAAATGCTTCCACCAACTCGTGCTGCATTGCTTCCCCATATCATGCGTGCAACTACATGACAATGCGGGACAAGTCATACCCTGGAAAATTGTTCCAACACCCCTTCATGCAATGAAAAAATGGAGGAAATTGGAGAATGCGAGAGAAAGGCGTGTATGTTCCACTGACATGTCGGGACCATGTTCCACTGACATGTTCTGCCCCGCCTGCCCCACAAGCGGTAGTTGAACTCGTCAATGGGTGCAAAGTAGGATGCAAGGAAATAGGTTGTAGCTGCTTGACGAATGGCCTGCCCTGTACCCTCTCTGTAAAGCTATGGCAGTGATGCGCAAACGCTATTCGGGAGGACATTCAAATACGGACATGATGAAATAAAACTGATGATTTACGTTCCGATTTGACAGTATCGCAAAATCGGACCCCCGTATCGCAAAAATACAAAACGCGCTTTGGGTGGATGGTTGGGCGCAGGGGTGGTAAACTCCGCCAGTGGAATTTCACTGTCTGTTTTTAAGCCAGAAAAAAGGGGGGGGGAAAAGAAAACCCTGTTAACTTTATTTAAGTATGCCTAGCATAAAAAGGCATGGAAAGTGCTTGGGACGGCTTCGTAATAGAAGCGGGTGAGAAAAACAACGAAAAAAAAGGGGTTTCGGTTATACCAAATCGGGACGTGATACAGAAATTTAGATATCAGACCTGACATCAGCATCAGCAATTTAGTAGGGAATCAGTATTTTCACGTGTTCGTAACAAAAAAAAATGTTGAAAATTGTTGCTTAGTGTTACCAGAGACCAATCCTGGGGGTGCCAAAAGAGGAATGACCCCCCAGAAAGGGGTGGGGGGGTCTGAAAATTGGGACCCCATTTTTTCTGTTAATCTGATACCTATAGAAGCAGAACTGCAAAAAAATAAATTTTTAGCACAAAAATCCTACGGGAATACATGGCATACCACACTATGATGGCTTCGAGGCGCTGCACGAGGAGGCAAACCCTTTTGGGGGACGGGCTAAAGGGCCCAAAGGGGTCCAGGTTTTTGGAGACTTACTAGATGAAGCAGTACTTTCTGTTCATGCGTGTGGCGAGGACATTGAGATCTTGGAAAGTTTTAATACCTTGGAGGCAGTCCATAGTGACGGCGGGTCACGTCAAGAAGTCTTACGGCGGATTGGCATAGCCCACGGTGTTATGGACTCACTCAGCGGAGTATTTGGCTTTGTCGGTACCTGTGCAAGGAGGACAAAGATCCGGATCTTCAAGTCGCTTGTGACCCCTGGCTTACTCTATGGTTGTGAGACATGGACGCTAAATAGTGACTTGAAGGGGACGAATCAATGCCTTTGGTAATAAGTGTCTTCGCAGAACATGGGGTATGCTGGGATAAATTACGTGTCAAATCAGCGATTGCACCGTGAGACTGAATCGAGGCCTATTACCGCATAGTCCGTCAGCGCCAACTTCGGCTATATGGGCATGTGGCACGCTACCCTGAAACCGACCCTTCCCATTGGGGTTGTATCTGTAAGAGACAATCCGGCGTGGAGGAGGCCAAGGGGGCGCCCACAAGGCTTGTGGCTGGGCAATTTGATGTTTCTTGTCGAGAGTTGCTTGGTATGGGAAAGGAGCCTGCATGGGAACTCGCGCGTGGTGACCCCGGGAGTGGCGTCGTAGGGTGGGCGAGGCGACGCCCCCCCGGCGTATGCCCCCAATGATTGATGATATTTTCCCTAAGATTAAAATTCCCACCACGCATAATCGATTATATCTGCAGGCCTTGTTTATTTTTTCCCATATAGGAGCTGAATCCTCTTTACATAAGTTTGGAGGCCTATACACTACACCCAAAACCATTTTTCAGTTCCCTCCGTAACCTCTACCCATTAGACTCTATGCTGTCATCTGTTTTTATAACATTGTTAACACAACACTGCAAGCATCTCTTGCATAAAGCGCAACTCCTCCTCCTCGTCTGCCTACTCTGTCCTTGTGAAATAACTTAACCCAGCTATCTCGACTTCCGGATCGGAATACCTTTTCCCGACATATCCAACCCGTCTCTGTTAATGCATTATATCAAAATCCTCTAACTATTTATTTCTCTCAAGAAATCTATCTTTTTTAAATACTCCTACAGTTTGTATAGTAAAACCTTCAAGCAACTCCTCTTTTTTTTTTCAATTTTCCCTTTATCTTTAACTAAACCCCCCCTCTCTCTCTTCTACGAATCACTTCAGTTCCCTGCCTTCTGAAAAATCCTCCTAGTGTCGCAAGTTTCCTTTACCCCGAACCCCGTGTCTAAACCCCGGTTCTCTATCTTTAAAAAAACCTGCAGTGCATCTCCTCCCTTTCAAGGGATTCAGACAAGATCTGAACTCCTTTCCTCGAAAGTGCACCCCCTCCCTGCGTAGAGGTTTTTTGCCCGAAAAAGAGGTCCCAGCTGTCGACAAAGGCCCAACCATTGGCTTTGAATGAAGTGCCAGCCGGCAATCCACCGCAATAGCCCTGGAGTACCACATGTCGTCAACAAAGCGTCTTGGAAGGACATCACACACCACAGGGAACCCACCCCTGTCCCTAACTTTACCACAGCTTCCTTGAACCGCCGTAGCAATTCCTCACTCTTACACACTCAACATCATTTCCCCCAGCGCTCAGGCAGACGATGGGCTTTTTCCCTTGGGCCGCCATGCCCCTCAACTATTTGTCACTAACATAACCTATCCCCTTCCCTGGGTAACTCACCGACTTCATGTGCATCCCTTCTCTGTCACAGAACGTGCGGGCAAGATGCCTAACCTGACTGTCACCAACAAACCAAGATTTACCTTCGGGTAATGATGTATCGTCTACCTTCCTAACCTCCGTACATCCTCTTGCAGCCGCGGGGAGTAACTGAAATGAGTTCGTACACAAAAGGGTGGTCATTGTTTACCTTTTTCTCCTGCGGGCGGGCTCCATGATCAACTACCTTCCAAAAAACCAATCCCTGGTGACTTACTAGGAACCTTAGCATCGCTTTAGTCACATCTCACTCTGGTACCCCTACAGGCACATCACTCGCAGTGCCCCTCCACTCGCTCCACTTGGACCTTTTACCTCCACACTTAAGAGAACGTATTTCTATTTCCTGCTTCTTCACAACGCTTTTCAATTCGTTCACTTCACTTGCAAAGCTCCTTTTCAGGTCTTCGATCGCCTCCAGAATAGTCTTAAGCGCCGCACCACACCCTTCACTACACTCTCCCTCGACCCTTCTACCTCCCTTAACCTCAGCCTCCTTCACTCCTACCACACTACCACTCTCAACCCCAGCACCAACACACAACACCACTTCACTCTCCGCCTCCACAACACTCCCCATCACAGACGTAGCCATTCTAATCCTGAGAGCTAAACCAAAACACAACCTCACTTCACGGAGACGACAGGTCGACTACTCACCACATCTTACACTATACAACACATAAAGCTTCAACCCCGAGCCTCTACAATGCAGAAAAGATCCCAACTCCAAGTAACACCTGTCTATCTCTCTCCATGTCTAGCTAGCTTCTATCCTGTCTCTTCTTCCTCTCTCTCTAACAGCATCACAAACATAACACCAAATCTATCCGTATGTTTTCATAATTCATCCACTCCATCCAATGATAATACAAAACAACACACCCACAATACAATAGAACATAATATCAAACATCATTATTTAGGTACTAGCCCCATATAGCACATTAATTAACCCAGGGACTGCGGGAGCTGTGAATTTTTTAGTGCCGCCAGTGCGGCAAAGTAAGTAAAACAGTGACCATTACAGAATTGGATGAAAGTCACATCAACGTCAAGGTAGTAAAAATCCGCATCCGGAAATATATCTATTTTTAACCCAAACGTATGGGGTTGTGGTGTGGTTGTGGTCAGAAGTTAAAATATCTGGTGCGAATGGAACCAAACCGCTTGCGAGTGACTGTACTGAGGTGTCAGGGATGCCATTCCTAGGGATTTTTTACCAAGATCTTGGGATTTTTGAGGGGATTATTCGAGTATTTCTCCAGTAGTTTTTCTCAAGGTAACCATGTGTACCTTATTTAGAATTTATTTCAATGTTTTTTCAAAGACCTTGGGATATTTTTGTCTATCTTGGGATTATCGCCTATACATATTTCGCCTTTAAAGCACTCTGATGGCTCTTTATGTGTATACCCTTGTATCAGAAGGCCCTTGTGAGGAATATACACCACAACATAAGACGTGCGTAGAAAGTAAATAACAAAGTAAATGAAATGTAAAAGCGAACGGGAGAAGGCGGGAGGGTGATAAGGAAGGTTGGTGTCAGATTACTTCTCTGCCTCGGGGCTATGCATGCCTCATACGCAGTTGGTTCTGTTGTTGAACACAGATGCACACAAATTATGCTTGCTAGGCATATTGTATGCATTTTGGGGGAATAACCATGATATATGTCAGTATAAAAGTAGGTATAACATCATGTTGGATATATTTATTCATGCAACTATCATTATTTCCGTGCTTGCAACTCATTATATCAAAAAAACATTGCAACTGAATCCTAAATACGGTACATATGCTTACCTTGAGATAAACTACTGGAGAAATATTTGAATAGTCCCCCCAAAAACCCAAAGATAGACAACAAATATACCAAGGCTATGGCCCAAATCCCAAGATCTTGGGAAAAAACCCAAGGAGTGGTATTCCTGCGTACAGCGTAGTTAGGCCAGATGGTGGTGTGTGTTATCGAGAGCTGACATCTCAGCGTACATGTGACACAGTTTGTGGACTTCTACGAATGTTGGCGCGGTTTTTGTATGCAGTTGAAAATCGCGTTTCCGGAAGGCATGCCGTAGTCGCTCAGGAGAGCCTTCCGGAAGGCTTGCCGTAGCCCACGGGTTAAGCCCCCTTCACACACTTCATAATGAAACCATGAAAGCGCCAACAATGCAATGCGCAGCGCCGTCATGGTATAAGTCGGTATATTTGTAGAGACTTATCTGGGCTGAGTTAAATATGTACGTCCAGGTTTGTACACATTTTATTTATAAGTCCATTAAGGAGCGTAGAGATATTACAACCAGTAAGTTAATGTCTTGAACACAACCAGGGAGTGCCACGGAGCTCGTGGGATGAGTTGTTGTAGCGAGTGTGTCCCGAGGCCTTCTCTTTCCTCACCCGGCTTCTGATGCGCTTCTCTCGTGTGTTACAACTGTCGTTGAACCTAACAAAATGCTGAGAACTATACATTTGTCCTGTGACCTACTTGCTCGAGTTTAGAGAATGCAAGCTGTCTATGGTTCTCACGGTGGAACATGGCAGGAAAGATATACGTATAATTATATATATATTACATTTATTTATATATATATATATATAATTATATGTTTATGTTTCTAAAAATAAAATGTTTCTTTTGATGTTAAGTACAAGAAAATATTCTGTATGGAAGTTATAATACGTGTTACACTTGTTTGATAATAGTTGTAATTCAATAGTAATAGTTATGCAAGTTAGTATATATGTTAGAAATGATAACTGACTGACATTGCTCGGGCTGCTATATAATTTGTCCTCAAATTAGTCACATAAGAATTAGCTAGGGAATAAAAGTGGTAAAAGAAACTGTACACCTAACTAAAGGACATACAAGGAAAGGAATACATACAGATAATATATATATTATAAACTCTAAAGTTCCCAAAGCTTAATTCCTATCGTTAAAAGTGTGTAAAATCTGAGCTAAATGCACAGAACAAAAATTACAAAGAATTTGGCGGGACCAGAGATGGAAGGTTGGGCCGCTTGAATTCCAAGTATCATGAGGATATTGTTACAAATGCTAATGTGGAAAACAAGGGAGTACATGATGTTCAGCATCAAAGAAAATGACATGGCCGAGTAAAAGTATATATGTGTATACATATTTTACATACATACAACAGTGTATATATGTGTATACATATTTTTACATACATATAACAGTGATTATTATACATTGTGCAATGTGCAATTCCCCACTAGCGTGGGGAATTCCACAATGTGTAAAAATCACTGTTAATAATTGCAAGTGTTAAGTGCGTACTGTATAGACTGTAGCTAGGAAGCTCAAAAACTGGCAGCGAAAGTAGCTGCAAAAGTTACAGGGAAAAATTGAGAAAAAAACATTTCAAGTAATGAAATCGTAATCGTAAATCGTCAAGTAATCGTTAAAAACCCTCAATGTGTCAAGTAATGACGAAGGCTCGTCTGACTGTATGTAGAGCTGCTGCTGTGTGCATAGTATAACAAATGATGTACGAGTAACAGTACTGAGACAATAAAATAAGGCAATGGTCTGTAGAAATATAAGTAAAAATAGACAATACCTCGCCTGATACAATCTGTGTGGGTGTATCAGTGTAGGTAACTATGGTATAAGTAACCTAGTAATATGTAAATAAGTAATAGCCAAAATGGATAAATAACATAGGTAGAGACATCGCTGGATACACAGTAATGTGGTTGCATTGTGTGTGGGCAAATCTAAGTTTGCCCAAAAAAAATCATACATAAATGAAAATAATTCAATGTTATTGTAGAAAATAATTTGACATCAGCGAGTGTAAAAACTGACTGGCAGAGAAGTTTAATGAATTTTGATTCGTCATTGGCGAACGATGTTATGAGAGATAAGGTTATCCGTGATCAATCAATGTTTTCTGAAGTCTGTAGTAAGACAAGTAGTCATTCGTAATTTCTCTGCGAGTTTGAAGTCGTAGGTAAGTAATGATAAATAGTTAGTTATTTGTACATAGGTAATACATTCGAGCAGAATGTAGATCATATAGATGTGTGATCGTACGTCACGTACATCATGTAGATGTGTAAATAGTTCTGGAGTAACTGCTTGTCATGCATATAGTACCTAGTTTAATATGTTAGTAAGTATAAAATTCAATCATTCAAGTAGTGATTGTGGTAAAACAGGAAGAACGTAAGTAATTCATTCCAGTAGTGAATGTAATTCATGTATGCATTTCATACGTAAGGAATGCATTCAAGTAAAAATGTGAAACTTGTGCAACAATATGTGTGTTAGTATTTCATGCAAGTAAATAATGAATTGCAACAATAAGTGAGTAATAAATCCTTTAATTGAGGAATGTAAGTAAATAATGTGATCATGCAACAATACGTGCGTAATAATTCCTTTAATTGAGGAATGTAAGTAAATAATCTCATGCAACAAAAAGTGCGGAAGAATTCCTGCAATTGAGGAATGTAAGTAAATAATGCAATGCACTGTGGTGCAACTTTAACCTTTATATAATAGTATTCTAATGTGAAGAGTTATACATAGGTTATCAAGGTTCTGTCATCCATTAGAGTTTCTATCCTGCAAGAGTTACAAGGTAAGAATGGAAATTTTATCAGTTTCCACTAGTAGTTGGTTAGAGTAATATGTACCTAGCTAAACCAAAAAAAATCGTAAAACACCAATGTAAAGTATTTTCAAGAGTGTATATAACATTGGCTTGGTGTGTCGTGTTGACATCTTCTAAAAAGAGAACAACACACATTAAAATTCAGAATACATGGTAATTGTAAAATAATCAGATAAACTGATATAAAATGTAATGATATGGAATGGTATGGAATGGTATGACAGTACTGTTTTTGCGTGTGTGACCGCAATTTGTGACGGTAATCATTGGTAGCAGTGTGTGTGTCATCATTAACACTTTACAGGTGTGTCTAGGGCTAGGTAAATCGTCACCTGTATCTAATCCTCTAGTTACTCGTAAAGTGACTCAAGACCGTTTAGTAAGACGTCTCAAAGTAGACAATCACGATGTGTCTCAGAATCTTGCGAAGGACATAAAACAGTAGGGGATTATAGTAATCAGGTTCAGGAATCTTTAACACTGAACAATGACAGTGAGTGAGAGTGACAGTGAGTGGCAGCGAGCTGCCACTGCTGATGGCCGCTCGGGCACGCTAGTTAATGCATTTATGTCAATCTCTGGAGTTTGCACTGTTGCAGTAGTAAATGTGAACTCATAAAATAGTAAATCAGGAGTAAATGTGCACTGATAAAGTAGTAAATCAGTAGTAAATGTGCACTCGTAAGAGTTATGTCTCCAGGAATTGTGATATATGCAGTACTGTTGAAAAAAAAGTGTGGGAATACCGTGGTCTAAAATTTCGCCTTGTGTAAAAAGGGTAGTCTTATGTTTGCTGAACAATATTATATAAGCGCCAAGACGGAGTTTGTACAGATGTACTTATCGTAGCCATTGTAAAATTAAATGTGAAAGTATGTTAAAACAGCACTATAATACTTCTAACGGTGTGCTTGTCCATAAATGAGGTGTGTATGTGATTAACACTGTGTGTACACGAAATGTATATACCCTCTCACCTAAAACTGTAAAATATTACTTAGCTGTTAGCACTAGCATTGGTGTATGATTAGGTGAGGGCCTGGTAACTGACGGATGGTGGAGTGCCAGGATCAAGGATCAACACACCAGTATTGGGGTGCCTGGATGACGGATGTACAGTCGCCGGATATACACATTCTGTCAAAGAGGTCATATAAGAAAAAAATGCTAACATTTAAGTAATTTAATTAATCATTAACATGAATCATTTAAGTAATCATTTAAATACACAAATAAGAAATATGAACGTATATACTCAGGCCGGTGTGGTGTTGGTGCGCGCGTTCAAGCCCGTAGGTGATGAACGGCAGCGGCAGTGGTGTGGTAGTGAGTGCCTCGTCAGGTTTTCTGAGGTAGGAGGGCACGGATGGTGGGTAACTGAGTATCAAGGGCGCTGGGCGGCAGGGAGGTGGGCTGATTCAGCTTGTCCGATGCGGGGGGGAGGTAGGTGGTGGTGTTGCTGGTGGTTGTTGCTGTGTTGCTGGAGGGTATTTGTGTTGCGCCTCGGTGTTGCGCTGGCCATGACGAGATGCTGGGTTGCAGACGTGTAGTGGGGGTCAGGTCCATGTAGAACCTTCGTATCTTGACTGTGGAGAGTGGTGAGACGTTATTGTCTGGGTTGTTACGTTGTGTTGTCTGGCAGCGGAATTGGTGGTTGTGGAGTGGAGCGCTGTTGACCTCGTGACCTGCGGAATGTGCTGAGTTGCTTGAAGGGAGTCCGCCTCTCTCTCTCTTGTATGTAGAATGAATGTCGGTCAGATTGTGTTGCTCGTGGACTTGTAGTAATACTTGTAGTTAGTTTCTGGCTGTTGCGTTGCGTTAAGTTACGGCTTGATACGATGATATCTTGGTTAGCTTGATTGTGCTGGCTGGTTGTGGTTGTGGTAATGGTTCTTACTGGCTGGTTGTGGTTGTGATAACGCCGGAGAACGTTGCAGAAAGCAGTATAGCATAAGTAGTAGTAGCTGCTTCTGTAGATCGGCGTAATCTTGGTAGACGTGGAAAAGCTGTAGAATGGCCGGAGTTTGGTAAACTTTTGTAGAGGCTGGTAGTTTTGCTTGTAGACTGCGTAGGGTATCTTAACACCGCGTTATGGTGTTATAAGACTGATAAAATCTGTCACCCACTGCTGCACACCAATTATAAGTCGGTATATTTGTAGAGACTTATCTGGACCGAGTTAAATATGTACGTCCAGGTTTGTACACATTTAATTATAAGTCCATTAAGGAGCGTAGAGATATTAAAACCAGTAAGTTAATGTCTTGAACACAACCAGGGAGTGCCACGGAGCTCGAGGGATGAGTTGTTGTAGCGAGTGTGTCCCGAGCTAGGCCTTCTCCTTCCTCACCCGGCTTCTGATGCGCTTCTCTCGTGTGTTACAAGTGTCGTTGAACCTAACATAATGCTGAGAACTATACATTTGTCCTGTGAACTACTTGCTCGAGCTTATATATATATATATATATATATATATATATATATATATATATATATATATATATATATATATATATATATATATATATATATATATATATATATATATATATACTATATATATATATATATATATATATATATATATATATATATATATATATATATATATATATATATGTTTATAATGTTTCTAAAAATATACTGATTCTTTTGATGTTAAGTACATGAAAATATCCTGTATGGAAGTTATAATACGTGTTACACTTGTTTGATAATAGTTGCTAATTCAATAGTAAGAGTTATGCAAGTTAGTATATATGTTAGAAGTGATAACTGACTGACAATGGTCCTGGTTATGGGTCCATCGTGACCGAACGTGACGCTCGTGACACGTTCGGCCGAGGCCACGAAAAGTTATTGCGTGCACTAAAAAATCTGGAAGCTCCCCGATTTTTGTACCCAACGCAGCGCTATCGTAAGTCTATCGTGACGCTATCGTTATATATGTAGCAGCTTCGTGACACTATCGTGATCGTCGTATGTCTATCGTGACGATAAGAAACCGTTACGCGCGCCTTCAATCCTACCTCCCCCCCTTTTTTGCACCCCCTTCCGCCTTCTCAACCCTTTCTCATTCACCTCCACCCAACCTCTACTCCCTTCCCCCTACTCCCATGACCACGTGGTGATGCCACCCACCCCCTACTCCCTACCCCCTACTCTCATGACCACGTGGTGATGGGGGAACGGGGTAGGGAGTAGGGGGTGGGTGGTGGATCCACCTCCGCTTTAACCACTCACACCCCCAACAACGCATTCTCCATCCCCCCCCCCGTTTCCCCACCAACACCATCACCCCCTTCTTTATTACAATCCCCCTCCTCCGTTTCCCCCCTTCTCCATTACCAACACAACCCTGTTTCTCCCACCTTCATCTCTAGCCCCCCTTCCTTCTCTATCACCATGGCAACACCCACCCACTTGTGAGGCATGTTGCATGAGGCATGGCTCTTGATGCTATCGTGATACGTTCATGGCACTGTCGTGGTTATCGTAACTCTATCGTGACGACAAAATGAACGTTGATTTTCCATTCGTGACTTAGTCTTACAGCTGTCATGACTCCATCGTGACCATCTTACGACCGTCATGACACATACGTACAGGCAGCGTGACGTTGTTGTGAGGCTATCGTGGTCTGCGTTTATCGTGGACAAATTTCACGATAGCGTCAATAATCAAATTGGTGGCGCTATCGTGGCTCGATTATGGAATGTGTGAAGGGCGCTTTAGCAAATACATTATTACACAAACAAAGCAGGACATTTCAGTCATCCCTGAAACACAGAGGACGTGACCCGGTACATTTAGAGAACAGGGGTGCGTTCACTAAGGCATTTCGTACTCTACAAACGCTACTGTACGCCTTACAGAAAAACGAATTGCGATTCAGTTTTCTCTCCCGCACACCGACTCGAGGAGTTGGTTAGCTGCTGGATTGCCAGCTCGCGCCACTATAAGGTCTATAAACAAAGGCCAAAAAAAACTTTCCTCTTCTCTCTCCTCTTTTTGTTTCTTTAATATTTTATGTCCTGCTGCTATAACCTCTGCTGCATCAAATACAGGGTCATCAACAAGTTATTCTGCGAGAATAAGAATAGCCACAGCGATAAATTTCGACAGCTGCCATCTTGGTAGCAAAATGTGTTGTCAATCGTTCAGTAGGGAAGAGACGAAACATGTTGCGCGGGGGAACCCTAGTGAACGCAGCCCAGTTCTTCCAACACAAACTACTATAAATGATATCTAGCACTATAATTATGTAACATTGCATAATTACATACTAGGAAAGAGCACTGAAATCTTTGTTGTGAAGTTTAAAAGGGAGAATGGCCTACGCATATGTATATTACACACACACACACACACAGTCCTGTACACACGCAGTCACACACACACACTCTCCCTCCCTTGACACAGTTTATTAGGTTATGTAAAATTGAAAGCATTTAATGTAAGGTATAATGATATTGTAGAAGATAAACATGCACTCCGTAATGTATATCCGCCACATCCTCTTTATGTGTGGTGCAGATGCGGATATTTATTTCATCGTCAATGCGGATGCGGATGTGCATGCGGATGTTTTATTTATCACAAATGGGATACGGATGCGGATGCGGATATCCGCATCCGCATCCGTATCCGCATTTGTGATAAATATATATATATATATATATATATATATATATATATATATATATATATATATATATATAATATATATATATATATATATATATATTATATATATATATATATATATATATATATAAGATGAATATAATGATAATGATATAATATATAAGAGAGAGAGAGAGAGAGAGAGAGAGAGAGAGAGAGAGAGAGAGAGAGGAGAGAGAGAGAGAGAGAGAGAGAGAGAGAGAGAGAGAGAGAGAGAGAGAGAGAGAGAGTATATACGAGCAGGATATTTTTTCTGAGACAGATCTTGTTAAAAGTGATAGCTAGTTCAGCGTTTATTATCTTTTTAAAGATATTTTCTCATTGTCTTAAGAGTGTCTTATTCTCTTTTGTAATCACTTGTATGACTTCGCCGTAGCTTGTCATGTTTGCTGTGTCGCGATTTCGGGTCTAAGAACCCTTCTTCAGCAGCATGTGGAAGATGTTTTCTCCTCAGTTGTAGAGGTGAGCATGACTTAGTCAAGCGGAGTCAAGTGCTATTTATAGATGGAGTCTGCCTGCCACGCAGCCTAGTGGCGGCGCTGATTGGTAGATAGCTTCTGCTTCTCGTCGCCGTGAGTGGGAGACGCTTATTGGTTGTTGACTCCTCGCTTTGCTTCTCTGTGAGTAGGCTGTTATTTGCTTTTGTTCTTTTCATGCTTGGTAGAGCTTGTAGGTCGTTTGCCTGTACGTTAAGCTTGGGATTGATCTCTTTTATGTATAGTGCTTCTAGAATTGGAAGTCGCCGCACATCTGCACACATGTCGACCAATTCTGTATTTTCTTCTAGAAATGTTCTTGTGATGATGATGCCATGTTTTTCTAATAGGTGACTTCTTGGGGCTCCGGAAGTTAGGTGGCAAGTAAGACGTCTGGACAGCTTCGTTGTCGTCATGCCAATGTAGGATGAGGGGAGGACTTCACAGTTTCCTCTTTTGCATGTGATCCTATATACGACATGGGACTTTTGTTTTGTCTCCTTCGTCTGGCTTGGGCTGTTACGGAGAAGGAGGTTGCAGTACAGCCAAGTACAGAGGCAAGTACAGAGGCCTGTACGGAGGCGTACAGGCAAACGACCTACAAGCTCTACCAAGCATGAAAAAAACACAAGCAAATAACAGCCAACTTACATCGTAAGTCTATCGTGACGCTATCGTTATCTATGTAGCAGCTTCGTGACACTACCGTGATCGTCTTATGTCTATCGTGACGATAAGAAACCGTTACGGGCGCTTTCATCCCTACCTTCCCCCCCTTTTTTGCACCCCTTCCGCCTTCCCCCCACTTTATCATTCACCTCCACCCACCCTCGACTCCATACCCCCTAGTCCAGGGGTTCTTAACCTTTTGATGATTCCAAACCCCCAATGGATTGCCCAATATGGTCCCATACCCTCTTCACCTGACTGTCGAAAATAATCATCATCATCAGTCCTATTAGTTGACAGTATGGCTTCCAAGGATGTCAATAGCTTGAATTTACTTTAGATATGGATAGCTAGGAATAGAACATAGATATAATCATAAGCATTTATAATTTTATAATGTTTATTTACAAAAGCAAAATAAAAAAATGACAAATATACAAACAGCTACAACCTGTTTACAATATAACTTTGATTCACCTGTTTCAGATTATAAATCAGCAACTATACTTCTTACAGCTGAGTTTTATTGCAATAATTACACAATAGAAGCAAACAAACTTATATGTGCAATTTAATTTGTTCAATATCTCGACTCCATAACAGACTCTTACTAATCTAGTATTCATATTTGCTGTTGTTTTTTGCAATCAAAACATGGAATCGGGGTACAGTTACTGCTTAACCTACTCGCATGTCATCTGACACATCAAGTCGATTTCTCCACTTTGATTTCAAATTTAATTAATAAAGCAGAGAATCCGGTTTCACAGAGATACGTAGTTGTGAAGGGAACCATAACGTTCATTGCCCTTATTGCTAAGTTTGGGTAAGCTGCGATTTGCTCACACCAAAACTGCTTGACATCCATCCCAGCCCATTCAAAATCAGCTTTCTTTCCTGGGCCTTCTTGGAAGTAAATGAAATCATCCTTTGCTGAATCGTTGTCTTGCATTCTCGATATATCAAACGAGAAAGGGTTTTGGATCCAAATTGATTCCATGCTTAGATCATCAATATCTGAGAAATAACCCTCAACATTTGTACTTAGGACTTCCAAGTGGTTCTTGACTTCTTGAAGTACTTCTACAGGCACTGTTTTACCATCTCCAATGAGGATATTGTCAAGTATTGGAAAGTTTGCCAGGTTTCCGCTTTCAACACGGCGACTCCAGATAGGTAATTTCCTTGTAAATGCAACAACTTTTCCCCTGGCTTGAATAATGTCCACATCCCTTCCCTGCATTGATATGTTCAAATCATTGAGGAGACTGAAAATATCAGCCAAATATCCCAGGCTAACAATAAAATTTTCATCTTCAAAAGGATTTGCTAGGGGGGGGGTTGTTGATGCTTCAGGAACTCGATAAGTTTATCCCGCATTTCCATTACACGTGCGAAAACACGGCCACGACTCAGCCAACGTACTTCTGTGTGGTACAGTAATACACAGTGTTCCGCTCGAATCTCATCACAGAATTTTTGAAATAGCCGATGATTCAATGCACGTCAACGAATAAAGTTGACTGTTTGCACAACTATTCCCATCACTTCTTTAAGTTTCTTTGGCAATGTTTTGGATGCCAGAGCTTGGCAATGTAGAACACAGTGTGTGGTGATCACATATGGAGCTTTCTCCTTGACCATAGCAACGAATCCAGATATTTTGCCAGTCATGGCAGGAGCTCCATCCCTACAAATGGACCCAATCAAATCCCATGCTAACTCATGGTGATCAAAGAACGATTGGATCAGTTTGAATACGTCAACTGCTTTCGTTGTTGTTTCGAGTCGTTCACAGAATAAAAACTCTTCCTTGATGTTATTTTCATGTACATAGCGTACAAATACAAGCAATTGACTGTGGTTTGAAACGTCAGTTAATTAATCGATCTGATTTTTGCATGACTCAATTTATCTCGCTGACAACTTGATTTGTTATGTCCTAACTCATGTCTTTGATTCTCTGGCGTACAGTGTCGTGGGACAAGGACACCTGACTCAATTCCATCACGGCATCCTCTCCCAGCACGATTTTCACCATCTCTAGTGCACAGGGCTTCACTAAGGTCTCTCCAATCGTGTGGGGCTTCTTTTCTTTAGCAATCATGTACGAAACTGTGTAGGAGGCTTCCAGGCGAGGTTTACCAGGAACAGCAAACCCATATGATGAAAGAGTTGCTTTCTGATCATAACGATCTCTTCTCAACTTAAAAGCATCAATCGATGTGCCAGCATGATTATTGTGCTTGCTTTCGAGATGTTCTCTCAGTTCTCATGGCTTTACATTTCCGTTGCTCATTATTAAATTGTAAATCATGTACTGGGGTCTTTCATTTCCATCTCGTTCTGTCATACAGGTGAAGCCAAAACCAACATATGAACAATTCCATTTCAGTTTTTTATAGACATTTTGCAGCAAATATGTGCAAGAAAAAAAAACCTCTTAAACACATACCGGTAATGAAAATTAAAATAACTCATAATTTTTTGTATGGAACAACAGTATACGAGATATATATATATATATATATATATATATATATATATATATATATATATATATATATCATTCCTAACACAGTTAATTGGTACTAGAACCATGCCACGTTAGAAAACCTGTGCTAGCAGCACCATTAATTATACTGTACTTCAATGAGAAATATGCAATATGGTATTAAGACCCCCATGAAAACCACCTCCCATTGCTCCCTATAGGCCTACCAACCTGTAGCCATATTATACTACCACATCTTTTAATCATAATTACTTTTATGATAAACAGAGCCTACACTTAAAATTGATAAATATGCATCCAAATAAAATTGCAAATATTATGCATTTTAAAATAAGTAAATAGATATTGGATTAAGTACTGGTACTAATAACGTGTGAAAATATGCATTTTAGCTAAAACAAATGGCTAAATTTTGCAATTGCAAATGCACATATGTGACTGCATAATTTTCCTAAGCCTAATAATATTCAAACATCTAATATGCAATCTTACGCATAGAAGAGACAATGCATACAGCATAAATATAAAGACACTAACGAGAAAAATGTGAAGAAGGGATGGACGGAGTGAACGCATCTAACCTCGATAAAGCCAACAATAGCCAACTGCCAAATTTTTAAACATTGGAAACAGGCGAAAGATGTTCGTGTCAGTGTTGCCAGGCTTTTTCGGTGGTTTGATGTTTATCCCCTGTAATTTTGGATCACACTTAAATGCCTTCCTAACCATATATCGAACGAAAGTAATACAACTGAGTGCTAATTTGTGCTAAAGGGCGAAAATACTCAGTTAGAAAGATCATTAGTTGTTTTATCTTTTTTCGTTCATGAAAGTTTAGGGTAGCACTTACACTGGTTTTGAAATGGAATAACAGTGCTGGTTAATAATCTTACATTCTACTCAGGTACAAATTAATACATTGAAATTAAATAAATGCAAATATCCAGAGATCAAGTCCCATACCCCCAGGGTATGATACCAGGGTATGATACCCCCAGGGGATACCATTTGGTTCTCATACCCCCAAGGGGTATGGATACCCCAGGTTAAGATACCCTGCCCTAGTCCATCACCATGTGGTGACACCACCCTCCCCTACTTCCTACCCCCTAGTCCTACTCCCTAAGCACGTGGAGATGCCACCCTCCCCCTACTTCCTACCCCTTACTCCCTAAGCACGTGGAGATGCCAACCACCCCCTGTAACCACTCACATCCCCCCACCTACACCACAACGCCTTCTCCTTCTCCAACCCCCGTCCCACCGTTTTCCCACCAACACCCCCTTCTTTATTACAACCTCCCTCCCCCGTTTCCCCCCCTTCTCCATCACCAACACGTACCCACCCCTGTTTCTCCCACCTTCAACTCTACCCCCCTTCCTTCTCCATCACCATGGCAACCCCCACCCACGTGGGAGGCATGTTGTTCGCTCTTGACGCTATCATGGTACGTTCATGGTACCGTCATGGCACAGTCGTGGTTATCGTAGCTCTATCGTGACGACAAAATGACCGTTGATTTTCCATTCGTGACGTAGTCTTACAGCTGTCATGACTCCATCGTGACCATCTTACGACCGTCATGACACATACGTGCAAGCAGCGTGACATTGTTGTGAGGCTATCGTGGTCTGCATTTATCGTGGTCAAATTTCACGATAGCGTCAATAATCAAATTGGTGGCGCTATCGTGGTTCGATTATGGAATGTGTGAAGGGAGCTTAGTCCCGGTTCACACGTATCGACTTTTCGCCGTGTGCCGTCGGGCCGGACAAGAAGGTCGTGTCCGTGGAGAGCGCGCCGTGGTATGCAGGACTTTTCGCCGTGAGTCACAGGACACGACCACTGCGCGTCCCTACCGTCAGTTGGCTTCCATTCTCTCATCATGGATACTCAGGACCACTTGCTGTATATATTATTCTATGTTATTATTAGAGGTAGACCGGCTGTCAATTTTCACTATTTGCGGATGCAAATGTTAATGTGCGTATTAAATATCAATATTTGCGGATGCGGATGCAGATATTTCTAGCCATCAAGAGTTTTAGCCACAAATCATTGAAATATAAGGATGCTATGTGATGAGTAAAAATGCATCACATACTATTAAGGGGAAGTGAGTAGCGTGCCCTAGGCTGTCCTGTGTCCTCCCTGCGTTCACCGCTTATGCTCTCTCTGTGGACAGCCACAGCCACTGTAGCATTGCATAATGATTTGGGTGATTCATTCATTTTACTTAAAAGGAAATATTTGTTGCTTTTTATTTGCTTTAATTAATTAAAGGAAATGTATTTTGTGACGGCGTGACGGGAGACACTACAAGGGGGCGAAAGGTTAGGCTTTGTTGCTATCAAATGTGCACGAGGGGTCATGAAGCCAGACACAAGCATTTGATCCTTATTTCCCCCAGAAGGTGGGCGCCACTCATCTTACAAGCTTCATATATTAAGCAGAAAAAAATCGACATTGTCTGAAAATCTTGCAACAGTCATAAACTAAATTTTTAGCTATAATTGTGTTTAACTGCAGTTTTACCGTAAAAAGTTATATTCGGTAGATATTTTTATTGATTTATTAATATTTTTTTATTTAGAGTTATGTGGAAGTGTTAAGATGTGTTTCCTGTTTTCATGATTTTACGGCAGAACTTGGACGCAGAAAGACTTGTTTGTGAAGTGAGTCATTTGTATGTGTGTGAGAGACAGACAGACAGACACACAGACAGCAGAGAGAGAGGAAAACAAAATGACTTGACCTTGCACACACACAAATTGATATAATATTTTATTGACCAGTCGGGAATCACATTATACACTAAATGAAAATACACATGCCTGTAAACATGAATTAAGAGAAAAAAATAATAAATCTCTACATATTTATAAATATATATGTAATCATCTACACTAGTCCACAAATTTACTTAAGTAATTCACAAAAACCTCCAGACAGTTCCCCAGTAACAAAAAAATAAATCACTCATACAACCTAAGAATATCGTGAATTATCTTACATATAGTCCCATGGGAAAAACGATCACAGAACAAGTCTTCTATATATACTATAGATCTGGTAGGCATCTCTGATGTGCCGCGATACTGGGCAGACATTCAGAGAGAGTTAAAGGCCACGATGGTTAGCTTAACTAACTACCTCTATTTCTACACCCCGGCGTTAGTGGGTATTCACATACGAGACATGGCAGTGGCGGTACATGGTCGCTGATAGCTGAGTGGCTGAGCGACTACAATGACGACACAGCCTCGCCAGCGAATCACAATTGTGTAAAAACAAACGTGCCAACCAATCAGATTGTGTCTCAAACGTGTCAGCCAATCACAAGGCAGCAGCCGCGGCCTGCATTTTCAAGGTCGTTGTACTAACTTCTATTCTCTAGCTTATTCCATCATTCCTTCATCCCCTGTGTCACCTTCATCGCTTCAACACTTTTTTCTACCTCCACATATACGCTGGTAAGACACCGGTGGCTAGTACTTCCTTGTATTCTAGCTATTCATTATGCCTTCCTAGTAATAGACCGTCTTCTTCTTCCTCTTGTGACCTCTTTCGGTAATATATCGCTTCGTAGATGTCTTTCTCCTAGTGTTGGCCGAAGCCACCACCCCGGGAGGCGGGTCACAAACCCCCGGCTAACACCCGGTAGCTAGACCTGTTCAGAAAACAATTTTTTCCTATTTTTATACCTCCCTGCAAGGTTTCCCATGCTTTTTGACCTGAAAAAGCCGAAAATTACAACCATTTTGAGCTAAAATGTCAAGAACTTTTGCCTCATTGGACCTCAAGATATTAAGCCCGCGACAGTAGAAAAGCGCCTAATTTTGCCTTCCGCCAGACTTTTTTTCACCTGAGACTTTTGTTACAATTGAGATAGAACAAAAAATTGGGTATCAAATTGAAGCATTTTTAATAATATTTCTGAAAAAACAATCCAAGTAAACATTCAAGAAAAAAAGACACATCATATCCAGAAAAAAAGCAAATTTTCTGAAAATTTCATATAAATTTCATAAATATTACAATCTTGACATCAAAAATGTGTGACAAGACTCTAAAAACTATTTTCAAGTGGCAGAAAACTCTATTGTCTATGTCAGAAGGACACTTCACAGTCATTTTTTCAGAGTTTGCTTCTTGAAGCTATCAAATCGCTCACGGTTGTATTCCACAGTTTGAAGAAGGTACTGTTTTTGCTGAGAATCTGTGGTAATGATGTTTGCGAAATCAGTCATCATCTTGACTCCCCGCTCAGCAATGTCATTCACTACTTTTACATTGCTGACATATTCCAGGCCTTGCTGTAGTCATCACTCCTTGGCCATGTCGCCACAGGTTGCAGAAGCCAGTCATACTCAATGCCAAGGGTGTCAAGCAGAAGATGACTCTCTGGACCAACTAGATCAGCCAGAGTCGTCTTGGCTGTAACCTGAGGGAACATAGGTTTCCCTCGTCTGAAGCTATCTGGCTTCTCAGTGGCGTGCAGCTTGGCAGCAATGTCCTGCTTCTCTTTGTCACTGAGTCTGCTACCGAAGAGAGCAAACGGCACAACCTCCTGTGTCAGGTACCACTTGTGGTTTTCAAGTTTTTGTAGCACTGCCTGAGCAATCTCTGGATCTGTTCTCTTGAACTTCATCATGTCCTTCATGAACTGCAGATCATTTGCAGGAGCATCTGCAGCAAGTGTAGATGACATCCACATGGGTGTATAGAACAGTCCTAGGAAGAGGTTGAGGCGTTCCAGCTTCACAACAGTTTCTTCATCGTACTCCAACTGCTCAGCAAACATGAACATCTTCATAGAATACAGGTTTCTGGCCATCCACCTGGCCTGATGAATGGCTCCAGGACGACTCCAGTGGATTCCTCGGGGAGGCGTGTCTCCAAGGACGATCAGTGTAAGCTCAGCCATCTCACGGTAGTCAGCTCTAGGAGGCTTTTCCGACCTCAGGATTTCCTGTAGTATTTCCTTGCACTCTTTCTTCTTTTTATTCAACCATTTTTGTCTGATGGACAGGGTTGTAGGGTTGTCTGTGGTAAGATCTGTCCAAACGTCCTTGAAGTGCTTGAACCAAGGATTCTCTGGGCTCTTGACCTTGCCAAACAGATTCTCCCATACAGCACCAACCAGCACTTCTAGAATGTGGTGTCTGCAGGCCAGGTAGAACACCTTCTGTCAAGCTGTTTGCTCCAGAAGCTTGGCAGCTCCCCGATGTACTCCACTGTTGCTGGCCGTTGTGTCAACACAAGGGCAGTGATCACTCCAGTAACCCCATGCCTCCAGCAAATCCATGGATGCCTCTGCCTGAGCCGTTCCTGTTGAGCTGTCTATCACTGGTACTCCCAGTAGCTTGCCTTCAGGATATGCAGGTGGTCCTGAGACAAGCACAGCCAGAGTCTCTGACGTGGTCCCAGGATCACTTCCTAGGACATCTCTCAGCATCTTGCCATCCCATGGAGAGCAGCATACTTGGGAGGGTCCTCGCTAAATGCTGCCTGTACTCCTGGCTGATGTGGTACCTTGTCAGCATCCTGTTCCGTCTCGTTGTTGAGGTTGAGATGACAAACTTGTCCAGGTCAGCTCCACCAGCCTTCAATGTAGCAGAGACTAAGGCTGTCACTTGATTGTCAGACAATCCCAGACGATCAGCGGTACTGCAGATGTCAACACCACTCCATGACCCTCCTGGGAAGTTGTGAGAGTCACAGTGTCTTGGTGATGTGAACATCCAGACGAGGTTGTTGGTAATCCATGTCCCTCTGCATTCCCTTCACTGTCGGTTGGGTCAGCCCAGGTAGACACATCAGCAGCAGTCCTTCGCTGTGTGGCAGCTGAAAAATTGTAGAAATTTTGTGACAAATTCATATCTTGTTCCTCTCTCTGCTGCAGTCTTGCAGCCCTCTCTGCTTGCTGCTGGGACCGTGACTCAATATCTTGTCATGACCAGACATGTGGGCCTTTCTCTCTGTCTTCTGATCCTGGTAGAACCTGATGTCCTTTGTCCTTCTTCTCCCTTGATAGCAGTCGGTTTCTCTCTATTTCCTGGATGGCATCTGAAGCTCCTATGTCGAACAGGCTATCTAATTCCAGGACAAAGGCACCTTTTCCCTCCAGGTGTCACCTGTTCTACCTTTATTCCTTGCTAGATCTCTGTGCTTTTGTGAAGTGTCATGAAATGCTGCGCTGCATTGTACTTGGTCATGGTCTTGATCCTAGCCATCTGCCAGAATGGGATGATAGCCTCCACTGTTTCATTGGCGAGGTCTTGATGCTTAGGATTCCCTGTATTTTCTGGCAAACTCTGGAGATGGAGGAAGTACTGGAAGACCTGTCTGTTGGTGGGTAACTGGGAGCCACTGATGCTGGATGATGGTAGCCGATCAGGAAGGTTTCTGTAGCAGATCTAGTAGCAGGTCGGCGTGACGCTTGTCTCTGGACTGCAGGTGGAGGTTCTGAGATGTCAACTTTGCGTCCTCGGAGCTCCTTGCTTACTGCCATAGTGAAGTTATCTGTGAAGTATCTCTGATTTGTTAGCAGGTTTTCAACAGATCTGCAACAAACATAACAGACCATTAGATGTCATGCTAAAACCATTGTGAATTTGTGACTAGAGTGAAATAAATTATATTTAGTTAAATTTTTTTGAAAATTTGTCTGTAAATATCACATGTAATATTTCCATAAATGTTTCTATGCATTTTGATGTTTCAGTCAGCATCTAATTACTTGCTTTAACCTGCTTATGCCCATTTATTGGTGAAAAAATAGGCGAAAACAAACATCAAAATGCTCCGAAACTGCCGTTTCAGAAAACGTGTATAGAATAGAACTTCATGCTTCATGAGGCAAAGGTTCCTGACATTTTGGCTTATAATGGTTGTAATTTTCGACTTTTCCAGGTCAAAAAGCATTGGAAACCGTGCAGGAGTGTATACAAATAGGAAAAATTTGTTTTCTGAACAGGTCTAACCCGGTACCCTGTACCCATTCACTGCTGGGTGGACAAGGGCTCGGGTTTTAATCAGGGAAAAGTGCAAGACACATATACCTTCAGTCTGCCGGCGGAGCCGTGCGTGGTGGTGTCTGGCATCGCTTGTCGCTACCCGGCGGGTGAGATGCCGCCGCTCACCACTCTTGGCCCATCACCGCAAAACAATATCACCACAAGCCCCTGGGCAGACATTCAGGAGAGTTAAAGGCCACGGTGGTTAGTTTACCTAACTTCCTCTATTTATACACCCCGGCGTTAGTGGGTAACGTATGTACAAATATCTTCTTTATAATCAGAAAAGAGATATTAACTCGATGGAGGTGTGGAGTGTACTGTCCTTGTAGACAAGCACGTCTATTAACAATTGATGTTATCCTCACGGAGGGTCTGGGTGTACTGTTATCTCCCTGTGGGCGAGCAGCGGCCAAAACCAATCCTACCTACACGTGTCAATCGTTCGTGGTGGCGGCGAGGCGCACCCCTACCAATACCTGCCACGAATACACGCAGGATAGGTTACAAATATTATGACGGCGACCAATAGCCAGTCGCTCCAAATTAAGGTGCTAATTATTTAAGTGCAATGTTTATTAACCACTGGGAATATTAATTTATCCTATCCCAGTACTAATCATTTACTTAAATTACCTTAATATTACCCATTACCATTATAATTATATATACATTCCTATTCACCCCTATCACGCACTCCCCCTATGACGAGCGGAAAATACCTCACTCACAAGGGGGGGGGGGGGAAACAAAACCACCACTCTACCAATTACGAGAGGGTGGTTTATGGATAATTTCCACACCGCTTTTAAAATAACAAGGACCCGTCGTGCATTAATAAATCAAACGCCTAAATGGTATTATTGTGTTGCCATACTAAGGGGCATTGGCTCGTTATCTTGTCAACGTAAGCCTTGGAACGAATAACAGTCCTCAGTAAATATTATACCATAAGAATTATTTTCCTCAATCCTTGTTCTTGTACTTCTGTCTAGAGTAATGAGTAGGTAATGGATATGTGGCAAGTTATGAATAGATTTGCTTAATGGATGGTTGTAAAGGGCGCAGAGCAGACAGTACAAACAATCTCGTACCATCCGTTCGTTCTACTGTGATATACAGTAGAAACAAGTACAGTAATGGACAAGGTTGACTAGTAGGAACCAGTATAAGTAAGATATTGATGTGGTGGGATGCAGGGTGAAATATAGGAGGAGCCAGACAGTGGAGATACAGAGGAGGGCGCTAGTTGTGGCGGCGGAGGGAAGAGAGAGCGGTGGTGTGAGGTGAAGGCGGACCCGGCGGAGGAAAGAGCTGTCACTTCACAGCAGGGTAGACATTCAGAGAGAGTTAAAGGTTGTTCGCTCAACAACATCCCTCTATGTCTACACCCCTGCGTTAGTGGGTATTCAGATACGAGACACGGCAGTGGCGGTACATGGTTGCTGATAGCTGTATGGCTGAGCGACTACAATGACGTCACAGCCTCACCAGCGAATCACAATTGTGTAAAAACAAACGTGCCAGCCAATCAGAGTGTGTCTCAAACGTGTCAGCCAATCACAAGGCAGCAGCCGCGGCCTGCATTTTCAAGGTCGTTGTACTTCTTTCTCTAGCTTATTCCATCATTCCTTCATCCACTGTGTCACCTCCGTCGCTTCAACACTTGTTTCTGCCTCCACATACACGCGGGTAAGACACCGATGGGTAGTACTTCCTTGTATTCTAGCTATTCATTATTCCTTCCGCCGAGTAATAGGCCGTCTTCTTCTTCTTTTTGTGACCTCTTTCGGTAATATATCGCTTCGTAGATATCTTTCTCCTAGTGTTGACCGAAGCCACCACCCCGGAAGGCGGGTCACAAACCCCCGGCTAACACCCGGTACCCATTCACTGCTGGGTGGACAAGGGCTTGGGTTTAAACAGGGAAAAGTGGCAAGACACATACCTTCAGTCTGCCACGGAGCCGTGCGTGGTGGTGTCTGGCATCGCTAGTCGCTACCCGGCGGGTGAGATGCCGCCGCTCACCACTCTTGGCCCATCACCGCAAAACAATATCACCACAAGCGCCTGGGTTTGTTATATGGCCTAATTTCGGTTGTATACTTGCCCTGTTCAGTTCTTGAATCAGAAAACATCATATATACTCAATTTATGAGGATTTTTATGTACGTAGCTTCCTTAACATCACCCTATAGACAGTCGCTGTGTTTTAGTGTGTTAACGTCAACTCTGACGTCATCAATCTCTCCTGTGAATGCTAAAACAGCTGATGACAGTCGTTAAGTTGTACATGGACATGGTTGTCTCATGGATATGGACATGTTGTCATGTGACAGTGTGTCTCAAACGTGTCAGCCAATCACAAGGCAGCAGCCGCGGCCTGCATTTTCAAGGTCGTTGTACTTATTTTTATTTTCTAACTTATTCCATCATTCCTTCATCCCCTGTGTCACCTCCGTCGCTTCAACACTTGTTTCTACCTCCACATACACGCCGGTAACACGCCGGTGGCTAGTACTTCCTTGTATTCTAGTTATTCATTATTCCTTCAGAGTAATAGGGCGCTCTTCTTCTTTTTCTTGTGGTCTTTTTCGCTTGATATCTATTCGTGGCTCGCCTTCCTTTAGTGTTGGGGGAAGCCACCACCCCGGGAGGCGGGTCACAAGACCCCGACTAACACCCGGTACCCATTCACTGCTGAGTGGACAAGGGCTCGGGTTTTAAACAAGGAAAAGTGGCAAGACACATACCTTCAGTCTGCCACGGAGCCGTGCGTGGTGGTGTCTGGCATTGCTAGTCGCTACCTGCGCGGGTGAGATGTCGCCGCTCACTACTCTTGTCACATCACCCTAAAACAATATCACCACAAGCGGCTGGTTTTGTTATATGGCCTAATTTCGTTTGTATAGTTGCCCTGTTCAGTTCTTGAGTCAGAAAACATCATATATACTCAATTTATGAGTATTTTTATGTACGTAGCTTCCATAACACCACCCTATAGGTAGTTGCCTTGTTTTAACAACTTAACGTCCACTGGTACGTTATCAAACTCCCCGCGTAATACCAAAACAGTTGATGACCGTTGCTAAGTTGTTAAGCATGGACGTTAGCGTTTCGGAATGTGCCCCCTGGACAATCCTGCATCACGTGACGCTCTGTCTGCACACCGCCACACCCACACAGCCGCTCCTCTACTGCGCCTGTTCCACCTCCCTGTCTCTGTACACAGATTATGGCCAGACACTCTGAAGAGTGTGAAAGATGTCCTGTGAAATTCATTGATGTTATGCCTATCCTTGAAAATACTATGTACTAACAAACTACTATCCATTTCAGACCACATGAGGCATCGTTTTTCGCAAATATCTTCTCAACAAACAGTTGGATCAAAATGACAGTTTGGCACAGCTTGTCTGAGACCGTCCACTAATTTATGGCAGTAGAGTGCATTGCCAAGTGTGTTTAATGAAGGAGATTACTCTTGGCTTTTACAGCGAAGCTGGCAAGAGCTGGGTTTACATTCGGACAGGAAGGTTTGAGGTGACGTACTTGTGACGTCTATCAAGCCACGCCCTCATCCTCCCCTCCCGGCTTCCCCTCCCTCCCTCCATGCCTTCCTCCCCCCCCCGTACTACCACCTTCCCCCTCACTCCCATTTACCTCATCTCTCTCTCTCTCTCTCTCTCTCCTCTCTCTCCTCTCTCCTCTCTCTCTCTCTCTCTCTCTCTCTCGTCTCTCTCTCTCTCTCTCGTCTCTCCTCTCTCTCTCTCTCTCCTCTCTCTCTTCTCCTCTCTCTCTCTCTCTCTCTCTCTCCTCTCTCTCTCTCTCTCTCTCTCTCTCTCTCTCTCTCTCTCTCTCTCTCTCTCTCTCTCTCTCTCTCTCTCTCTCTCTCTCTCTATGAATGACACTGCTATCATCCCAAGCACGAGTGTAAAAAGTTTAGGCCTACACTTTGACCAATATATGAATTTTGAAGTTCACATAAATGAAGTAAAGAGAAAGGTAATGGGCACACTGATATATGTGAACAGAGTAAGCGGACTCTTAAATAAAAAGGCAAGAAAAATATGCATAGAATCATTAGTGTTAAGTAGCATGAATTATTGCATAAAAATTTGAGGTACAACAAACAAGACACAAAAAGCTAAAGCCCAAAAATTACAAAACTTTGCAGCCCGGGTCGCTGTTGGTGGCCTGAGGAAGTACGACCATATGTCTCCAGCTTATGAAGAACTAAAGTGGCTCAGAATAGGACAGAAACATGAATTTGATGTATTAGTACATGTATATAAATCCCTATTTATAGTTTATCCTGAATGGTTCTGTGACTATGAAAAGGTATCTGATGTCACGAGGGAACACACGAGGCAGAATGATAATATATATATACCACGCTTCAAGACTGACACAGGGGCCCGATCACTAAAGGTTTTGGGCCCAACACTGTGGAATGCTCTGCCCAACCACATAAAACTTGCAGTAACATTATCTAGATTCAAGACTGGCCTTATTCATCATTGTAATTTATGACCACATAGCCACAGAATAAACCCCTTACTTTACTGATAAATTTAAGTACTTTCTATTAGCTTTGTATATATTGTATATATTTGTTTTATTTTAATATGTATGTAATAACCACTACCCTGTGGAAATAAAAATTGAATTGAATTGAACTCTCTCTCTCTCTCTCTCTCTCTCTCTCTCTCTCTCTCTCTCTCTCTCTCTCTCTCTCTCTCTCTCTCTCTCTCTCTCTCTCTCTCTCTCTCTCTCTCTCTCTCTCTCTCTCTCTCTCTCTCTCTCTCTCTCTCTCTCTCTCTCTCTCTCTCTCTCTCTCTCTCTCTCTCTCGTCCACTTGCGGTGTAAATGAGATATGACTCCATGCACATATTACTTGTCTATAATGGCAGATAACCCGAAAGTATATGCTAAGTATGGTTGGATTTTATCACACGACAGTGATACCTGTTCCAGCGTAATTGGCTGTTGTTTAAGTGCTGTCCGAGTTTTGTTGGGTAATTATGCAACCATGAAAAGTTGTATTTGACCCTCTTTCGTTCTTACTCTGCTCTTGAATCCCCGCTCCATTTCCACCCTTATTCTTTTCCGACTCCAAACCGATTTTCTATAAATGATCAAGCCACAGCTACCTCATCCCATCTTACGCACAATGTGCCCTTCTGGGAAAGAGGCTCATATACAACTTTCAATCGTTGTATAATTACCCAACAAAACTCGGACAGCAACAGCCAATTACGCTGGAACAGGTATCACTGTCGTGTGATAAACACCCAACCATACTTAGCATATACTTTCGGGTTATCTGCCATTATAGACAAGTAATATATGCATGGAGTCATATCTCATGTACAACGCAAGTGGCCGAGAGAGAGAGAGCGAGAGAGAGAGAGAGAGAGAGAGAGAGAGAGAGAGAGAGAGAGAGAGAGAGAGAGAGAGAGAGAGAGAGAGAGAGAGAGAGAGAGAGAGAGAGAGAGAGAGAGAGAGGGGTAAATGGGAGAGTGAGGGGGAAGATGGGAGTACGGGGGGGAGGGAGGGAGGGGAAGCCGGGAGGGGAGGATGAGGGCGTGGCTTGATACACGTCATAAGTACGTCACCTCAAACCTTCCCTGTCCGAACGTATAACCGGCTCTTGCCAGCTTCGCCGTAAAAGCCAAGAGTAATCTCCTTCATTAAACACACTTGGCAATGCACTCTACTGCCATAAATTAGGGGACGGTCTCGGACAAGCTGTGCCAAACTGTCATTTTGATCCAACTGTTTGTTGAGAAGATATTTGCGAAAAATGATGCCTCATGGGGTCTGAAATGGATAGTAGTTTGTTAGTACATAGTATTTTCAAGGACAGGTATAACATCAATGAATTTCACAGGACATCTTTCACACTCTTCAGAGTGTCTGGCCATAATCTGTGTACAGAGACAGGGAGGTGGAACAGGCGCAGTAGAGGAGCGGCTGTGTGGGTGTGGCGGTGTGCAGACAGAGCGTCACGTGATGCAGGATTGTCCAGGGGGCACATTCCGAAACGCTAACGTCCATGCTTAACAACTTAGCAACTGTCATCAACTGTTTTGGTATTACGCAGGGAGTTTGATAACGTACCAGTGGACGTTAAGTTAAGAAAACGCGAGTATGCCCAATTGGGCGGCCGCCAAACTTAAAATGATGGGCTAATTTTTCGGCCGGTCAAATCTGGCAACTCTACTTTACCTGAGAATGACCCAGGGGTCACACATAGGCTCAGTGACCCAGTAACCAACATGGAAGATGAAGGTGCTGACAAGTCTCTCCCTATCACGGGCAGAGAGATTAGAGAGGAAGACCCTTGCGGCCTGTTTTCTGTGAACGAACTGTACCATGGATTCCATTAACCTCAACGCTCTTCATCTTGCAAGTACAATCATAAAATAACCACAAGACTTTCGCAAAAAAAAAAAAAAATTTAGCGGTTGCACAAATATATGGCGAATACATTGATACACATTCAAGTTTGCTTAGCGACTATAAGAATTCTGGCAAAAGTCCCGCGTACACAGAGATATTGTCACACAGGTATCCGCAGTTTACGGGTTAAACAAATTCATTCCTGTATATTAGCATTGAAAACCTTGGTCTGAAAAACCTATTTGTTGACACCTAAAATACATCGGCAATATACACATACTAATATAACAAATTCAAATTGCGTATCAGCCATATCGTGTTACTTGGAGTTCTTGTAACACGTTTTGAGATGAATTGGGCTACATCTTTTTTCAGTAACATCAACTTGAGTTATAATCCAGTGAAAAAAAGCTTCATGTGATTTGTGGCCAATAAGCATGATACGGTTCTCGAAAATGATGAATATTGAAATGTTTTGTCTTCATTTTTTAATAAAATAATCAATTACAATTACTTTTTGTCCAAACATCCAGTCTATGATGTCTTTATTGCTTTCCTTGACCTAAAAAACATGCATTTAGACACCAAGAACATATTAATTTGCTTTTAAATGAGTGAAGATATGACAAATCTAGTTTTCACAGTGGCCATCTTGGATTTTGGCCCCTGGCGGAGTTAGCCCGCACTTTTGCAAGGGTAATGGGGGCTTATTTTGTTCAGTATCCTCAAGTCATTTAAAAACCACCTTCAAACCTTGATCAGGAGAAATTGGTCACGGGCTCAATGGTAGGATCCTCTACTATCAGTCAATTAAATATAAAAATGTATATGCACTTATATGTGACCATTTTTGTGATTATAATTGTAGATCTTTGGTGATCGGACTAATGCTTTGTGTTCTGAACTTTAAGCGTATTTTGCATAATTATACTTTGTTTCATAATCAAAATGATGGCTAACTGCATTGCTTCTATGAATCAAACAAGTTGCAGTCGTGAATCAAATAACCAGTAATTTCATTGCACGGAAACAAAGGCAAAATATGAATCAAGTTTACTCTTTCCTACTGCATGCTTTTGCATTTTGTGTATCATTTGTATCTTCCCACGATCTCTACAGTTAATGCTGTGCTGGCTTCTTCTGCATGATTTATTTTTGTGAATGTTGTGATTACCCAGGGGCGCTGCCAGTTAGTGAAGATGGGTACAGATATGTGTGCACGCTTGTGGACCACTACACCAAGTTTGCGGATTTGTACCCTCATAGAGATAAAAGTGAACGTGGGGTTGCTAAGATCATTAAGTCCTATGTTCTCAGGTAAATTCTGAGAGAAAAAAATATGTAGCTAATATTACCCATTTACATTAATTAATGTTGAAATTGGGCATGAAATACTTTAGAACGTAATCATATATCATGAAATATTGTGTGCAGTCATATATAATGTGGGGAGGTATATATAATTTCATATGTTTACCATCTGCATGTATTTTAGATATGGCAAACCTGCAATGATACTGACAGACCGAGGACGTGAGTTTTGTGCTGTGGTAAGAATTAAGTGTTATTACTTTTGATTTCTCTCTCATTGATAGACATTCATAAATAGAACATCGTACTTCAACATTCATTAGGGGTTTCTCATGGCTTCAACAAGCATTTGGGAGGGGAGTATACAAAAAACCCTGATTATAATTTTACTCTGGGCCAGCACCTCGTCTGATTTAACTGACATTTGGGTAGAACCAGCATCAGGACCTTTCAATCCTAAACTGGGCTATTTCTAAGGATCGAGAAAATGAGTCCACATGTCACCAACAAGTGTCAGTTATATTGAATACAAAAGCCCAACAGTGTATTAATATATGGGATAACCATTGACAATCCGTCATCATGGATGGTGTCTTTAAGAAGTATTTGTGAACAAATCCCATTATCATTATGCCTGCATTGCAGTGTTATTCATATTCTATTCGTCATTTACATGTAAGGCGTGTTATTTTAATGCAAGGTGTACAATTAATTGTCTCCTTTCGGCATAGTGTTTTCAAAGACATTTCGATCTTATTCCTTATAGTTAGGCAGTTATGTACTATGATTGTGGCTTTGGTGGAAAAAACCGAAAATTGGCACATTTGATGATCATGACATACTAAATGATATCAGATATAGGGCCAAGCACATTTTTCCCTTTGACACCCATAAAGTGGGGACATCCAAGATGGCCACCATCAGAATCGTGAAAATCTATTTTACGTCATATCTTTCTAAATATATATCACATAGACATGAATAACATATCGCTTTATATTTTTTCACACATAAGGAAGCCAATGGCACCACTCATTTGTCGCTAGAAGGCATTAAAATCCCAATTAAGCTGATATTCATGATAAATATATATAATATAATATATATTAATATAATACTTCTCTTCTTGCAGGTGACTGATCAGAAGTAGAATCCACCATGTCGGCGAAGAAGCGATGTAAGATCGTAGAAGATTACAGTCTGCAACCATCTACATCGACAGTTGGCTATCCTCCCATCGTATGGAGTCGTTGTGCCCTTTGCCAAGAACATTCTTCAGAGCCTCTCCAGTGCCCAGCAAAATCAAAGAGGACAGATGTTGGGGCTGGGTATCACCGCGTGGGTGACAATTTAACAAAGTTTCGAGAATTAGGTGAACAGCCAGTTGGCGTGCACATAGCACAATTAGATGATGACGATGGTATCCCTCAGACACTTGCCAAACATAGCGCACAGTGGCACTCATCTTGCCGTTTGAAGTGTTCTTCAAGTCGTCTGGCACGGCTTCAGACAGTTGCAATACCTCCATGTGAAAGTGACATCCGAGATCGCCCTTACACGCGGCGACAGTTTTCACGAAAAGACCGACCTTCTGAAGGTGATGTATGTTTCTTCTGTGATGAAGCTGCAACGGAACGTGCCTCTCTGCATGATGCCATGATGCCCAAACTATCCGATTGAGTTAAGCAATGCGCCCTGCAGCTTCAAGATCAAGAACTCATTGCAAAACTTAGCTCCGGCGACCTGGTGGCACAGGATGCCATATATCATGCACCATGCCTTGTGAAATTGTACAACACAGCCAGTAGGAAAACAGCAGTAGATCGACAAAGGAACACAGATGGAGTATCTCACGGCATAGCATTGGCTATGATGCGGAACTCTTAGGCTACATAGAAGACACAAAGATGATCGAGCAATTGGTTGCCCCAATATTCCAGTTGTCTGATCTTCTCAAATTATACACTGATCACTGTTACTGAGCATTGTCGAACTGAGGTTGCAAAGTATGGAATGTGAATAGTTTACCAAACTATCTTCGTTAATATAAGACTGTCTGACTCGGTTCATTAGCTCTGAGAGAGTCGAATTCCAAGGTATTGAAGTTCTATTATGTGATGGTGTACTTGACAGGAGTTCCCTTACTTGAGTACACAATCAGTTATTTGGCTTTGTAACTTGAACTATATGTAAGTACATTATTACTCTTCCAATTTACTGAATGCTGTACACATCATCGTTAGAATGATGTTGGGTCAGTACAGCTATACCGCAATAAGACTCAACAGTATATTTTACTGACTTGAAATGGTATACTTCTTGATACCACCATCACCTCTTATTTCACTCTGATGCATCTGAGACATGTTGGAGTGATTATAGTAGGGGAATATATATAGTAGGGGATATAAGTAGGGGAATCCCTGTACATTAGTTGAATCATAGGCAGAAGGTAGAAGAAAAATATAAAGCTAATGTTGCTGGCATATGCAATACTCATTTCTACTGTTTCTACCCTTATGCCTGTTGAACTAACAAGTTTTTTTATGCATTTAGATTGACGATGACCTGTGCAAGGCGTATGGTATCCGAAGGAGCATCACATCTCCGTACCATCCCCAGACGAATGGATTGGCCGAAAGAACCAACAGGACGTTCAAGACCAGGCTTGCTAGATTTTGCAATGGAAATATGAGCGACTGGCCCGACTACATCGACGATGTGGCCTACAGCATCCGCATTCAGAGACAAAAGAGCACTGGTCTTACACCTTTTCAATTGATGTATGCTCGTGAACATAGGCCATTGGACCAGGTAAGGATAAAACTTACTTGCATTGATGAAGGCATCACTTAAAGTCTGGATTAAGAACATAAGATGTTTTACATTTTTATGCAACAATTTTTTCATAATCATATTACAATTACAGTAGAATTTATTGCACGTA
>JACEEZ010000880.1:33931-41431 GCA_016584305.1 Chionoecetes opilio | reverse complement strand
GTGTAGACATTTTTTAAGAGGCTTGCATGCAAGCCTCTTAACTGATGGTCCGTGATGGTCCGTGTTGGAGGCCTATCCGGCGTCTACCGTGTAGCTGCCGTGTACAGCCGTGGTTATCCGGTGACATCTGTGAACGTCCGTGTTTTGGTGGGACTGGGGTCTAAGCGTAAAGTCGGGAGTTAATACCAAAGTTTAGTATTAATTGTAAGTGAAGATACGGGCCCTGAGCTCCCCATAGTCAGGCAGATAGGTGTATCCATCATAAGAATTGTGGGTTTAGACGTACAAGCATGAAATCTGGCACAGTCATAGATAATAATCTAATGAATAATTCCAGATATGGACCCACCGCGAAAACGTCCTATGGTAGCCGTGGCGGCCATTTTACAAAATGACCGTTCTGACCGCGATTATTTTTAACCGGACGACATAAATGCTTCTTTATGTTCTAATGAAATGACTCTAGATACACATATATGCCATAATTGTATTCTCCAAATGACCACAATTTGCATTTGTGTTGCCAGCAATGTCAATTAACCCACCAGGGAGCGTAATAAGTGCTGACCAAGGATAGTAGTACATGGAGGATAAGAGGGCTCAAAGGCTGAAGGGGAGGACAGAGCTTATCGAATTTTTTACCTGAAGATGGCGCTGCGGTCGCGGCGAGCAGACAGCCGCGGTGGCCACCCAAGCCGTTAGCCCGTTACCAAGGCACCAACTTTCAAAACATGGACCCTGCCAACAGTGCTCTGCCCTGCTGTAATTGTATCAAAAAATACTGCACTCACGCTTCAATGAGACTTCATCTATTTCCCGAAGACGCTAGAAGGTACGTACGAACGTGTGGTGATATGGAAAGTGATTAAATAATGCTAAAATTTGAAAAATAAGACATGTAAACACCCTTGCTTCTCTGCACTTTCGGCCCTGCAAGTAATAATGATCTATTATCTGCACTATTCCTAGCTCACACTACATTATTTCAACATTAGGTAATATTAGGCATAAGAAATCTAAACAATATTGCAAAAAACACGGCAAATTAATGTAACAAGAGTATTACAATAACTTAAATAAGGCTTTAACTTAGGCGTGTCACCTGACGGAGCATAAAGTTAAGTTTACCTGCAGCTTAGGTTATTGTGCAGCGCCAAGTAAAGGATTGGTATTATTCTAGTGTTTGCCCATACTCCCCCCTCTCCCGCAAAACAAGCTTGGGGACCTGGGGGAATGCAGGATATATGGCTGGGGTACAAAATATGCGTCGCAACCACATACTTTTTGAGTTATGGAAATTATAAAAATTCTCTAGATTTAGGGAAAATTCCTTGGATTTCTTCTGAGTCTAGAGACGTGTGAACCTGACGATCCTCATAGAATGATGACTGAAGTGTTGAGAACCCCCGCTACCCCCCGCTAGGAGGTTAGGTTAGGTTAGATTTGGTTAGGTTAGGTTTGGTTAGATTTGGTTAGGTTAGGTTTGGTTAGGTTAGGTTAGGTTATTGGTGGGTCAAGCCCCCCGCTAGGTTATGCAAATTTCTCTAGATATAAGGAAATTACCCTAGATCTAGGGAATTTTAACCCCCTAAACAACTCTTAAATTACGTGTTTCCGACGCATAATTTGTTCCCCACCCGAAAACCCCGCATTCCCACAGGTGCCCAACCTTGTTTGGGGGAAGTGGGAGAGTCTGGGCAAACACTAGAAATTTACCAAAGGATTTAAACTGGGATAAGTAACTGGAAGGGACTTATGCTAACATCAATAATATAATATAAAATAGATTACAGTAATATCGGCCTTAATCGGCTTCTTCACGGTCAACATTTTATGCGACCTAACCATTTTCATATTTTATCATTTCCTTTTATCCCACCAGGCTGTTCAGGGTGTCTGCAAAGAACATGACAACTTTATAGAGCGAGAGATGCCCCGCCAGCAACTACTTATGTGCTCAGACTTGCAGCAGCTTGCAGCTGATCTACGTTCCAATTGGATGGGAAAATGAACACATGTCGGGAAGGTATGTGCTTGTCTTTAGCTAATCTCAATTTCAGGTATAGAGGCTGGATTTAGTAGATGGTAAATCTTATTTGTAATTGACTAGCGTAGAATACTTTGAGGATTTCAAATGATATTTCTCTCTAAGTTTAGTGAAAGTGTGCATTGCAAGCAGTTTGGGCGCCCCTAAAATTGTATCGACATTTATAAGTTTTTCATTATTTACATGCTGTGCTGCTCACATGATTCCTAAAAAGGTCCTGTACTTCAGATTAATACAGGGAGAACAAGCTGCATTGAAGATATTTGGCCGAGAAAGCATAAATTAGAGAATACAAAATGATGTATAGCAATGATCATTAGTGTGCAGGGTGCATTAGGTGGTGGAGATCTTATTACATATTTTTCCATAGCTGCTTGTGATCAAGACCCTTGTCGTGCCAAGGAAGGCAGCAGCACAGTTGAAAAAAGAAGTATGGTCTTCAGCCCAAGAACCCTGAGGCGACCGATGAAGATATCAGCAGCCAGTATGCCACAAGGTGGGAATTTTTTCTATTCATTAATATTAAGTAGTATTATATATATATATATATATATTAAGTAGTTCAATCTGAATTAGGCCAATAAGTCAAGCAATATAGTATGTGTGATGATGGATGATAGGTAGTAGAAAGTATCACAAAATTTTCCTCATCAGCAACAGATTATTTTGCTTGATCTTTGTATTGTCAGTCATTTGGTCGATGACAAGCATAGCTACCCTGCCAACATGTGACCATGCCTGGTATAACCACTGCCAGCACTTTCTTATCAACAATTGAGACTTAAAACAGTTGTTTATGTAATAATGAATAATAATAATAGAAGTAATCTTTCACTAATGTATGTTCATGCAGCATAATTTCACCTTATACTCTGATTTCATTGATGTAAATTCAGAGACTGAAAGCTGAAAGGTAACAAGTGATAGATGCTTCTTTAATTAACTAGGTTTTGTTACTCAGAAATATGAACACCAATGAAGTCATGGATAGCCATACCATGAATGTGATCTACCACACTTTATGATGTACCATGAGGATCACCCACTAAGCATTAAGTTGTAGTAGCTGAAGAATTTTACAGATCTTATTACAAAATAAGTTTTTCATCATTTACATGATGTGCTGTCGGCATTATTCTTAGCGTAGTAAGACCAAAATTAATCCAGGCTGAACAATCTCTTAAAGAAAGCTACATGGCTGAGAAAGCACAAATAAATTATATTATACAAAGTCATGTCCGCGGGCCATGAGTTTGACACCCCTGGTTTAGAGCAAGGGTTCTCAAATTTTTTGGCCTGCGACCCATCCAATTAATTTTGAAAGGTTTGACCCCCAACCCCACCCTTACCAAAGCATTTTTGACAATCTCACACATTTACATTCTTTGTCTTTTTTCTCTCTTACACACACACACACACATAACCAGTTTTACCCACACACAGGTAGAGTCGTATTGCTCCGTATCATAACATTCTAGGTATAATATATTTGGTAAAACATTATGAATACTTAAATGATACCGTAATCAGTGCAATCTATATCCTATATTCTTGCTTTAGACACATCGAAAAAATAAGTAACCTAAATAAAGTTTAGACTTGTGATGTGGATTTGTAATGCATTAACAAGGGTCGGGCGGTGATGATACAAGTAGCCTACCTATGTATAGCTACTGGACGTGTGAGCGTGGTGGTGAGGGCTTGACGTAAAGGGGAGGGAGGAAAAAGGAGCAACTCTTTTCTCAGTCAGATTATGTAACTGTAGTACTTTTATATTAGCAATATATTAATTAAAGCCTAGAAAGTTATAATCATTGTTTTGTTTTATACTGATAATAGAAAAGAATAATAATAAATAATGAATATTGTGCATTTTGCACATTCTAGAAATCTCGCGACCCCTCAGAAGACTTTCGCGACCCCCAGTTTGAGAACCCCTGATTTAGAGTGTACACACTATGCATATATACTCTGTGGCATTATATGTTTCTGGCTTGATTAAAAAGATTACAACTGAATATGGGATTTGAATTTATAGAAAATTAAGAAAAGGAAAAAGATGTTTGTATTGGTCATGATATATTTCCTAACCAAAATCTGGCAACTTTTAGGGCTCCAATGACACCTACCCCACAGCCAAGGACATTGCTTCAGCATGAAGAAATTTCAAAATTCTCATCCACTTTCATTCAGTTGTTTTGTGATAACCCATTTCACTCTCCTTTCGCATGTGCTCTTTTCCTGCTATCCCTTACATCAGTGGTTCTCAACTCGTTTCAAGCCATGGATCACTAGCCCAATTAAAAAAAAATCATGAACCAACTCCTTTTTGAATTTAGAGTTATGATGAAAAAGCGTAGATTTTAAATGTAGGTAAAGGTTGGTTATAAATATATATCCTGTAAATATAAATTAAACTAAATTTTCAGAAATATATCAAATAATATCTGATAGCTCACATTTTGGTTTCATATATATTTCAGGTTCATTTCCAAATATCGTGAACGTCCTGTGGACCACTGAAAAAGTTATCATGGACCACCAGTTGAGAACCACTGCCTTACATGCTCAGACACATTTTTCTGTTGGGTGTTGACATATGCATCCCTCCTGAGCTATTACTTGCTTGACTTCATCTGTCCACCGGCATGCCATTTGTTTCCTTATTTTCACCTTTGTGCCCACCATTTGTTCCTTAACCCTTAGTATTCGCTCTTTGAAGAACCTAAACACATTTTAAACCTCCTCATTTTTTATATCTCTGGTATACCACTCAATTCATACGCCAATTTCTGCCTGTAATGCTCCCAAACTTCTTCATTAGCAATCTTTTCAAGACTAACCCCTCTCCTCTTATCCCTGGAGGGTTTTCAGAACATCTATGTCATGCAATATCATGTTTATTAATACTGCTAGTTGATTCATGCTGTCGAATTTGCCTCTAACAACTTTCGCATCAGTTATCTCTCCTTTCAGTCTCCCATCTGTGGCTATAGAATTTATCAGGCCTTTCTGCTCATTCTGTGAACTCCCTCTTCTCCCTGTATACCTATGTTTCATCCTATGTTCAAAATAGGTGTTTGCTAAAGCCTAAAATAACTCTTGTCGTGCAGATCACCAAATTATCACTATATTCTCATACCTCCCCAGTACACCCTACTTACCAACAATTTTCTTCTTCTTTAAATCTTATTTATTATGGCATGCATGGCAGAAAATGCAGACCCTTGTACACTGGTTCTCACTTTTTCATCTTGCATGAAACGTTTGCATCTGTCCTTGCCTTCCATAATGAAATACAACACCAGTTGTGACCATTGCACACGTTAAAACCCCAAAGATGCAGTGCTATTATTATCTGCCGTATTGTTTGATATGTTAAAGTATCCATCTATGTGCCTGGCATCTGTAGTAATTTGATATCATTTAGTGTAAAGTAGCTGTATGGCACTTGTTATTTTACATTTCCAATATTCTACAGAAAACAAATGGTAGTGTTGACTGTTGCCTTAATTAGAGGATATATGTATATATATATATATATATATATATATATATATATATATATATATATATATATATATATATATATATATATATATATATATATATATATCCTCAGCACCCCCAGTAGTCAGGTCTAGGAAGTGCAGCACCCCCTATTTCACTCTAACATCTAGTTACAGAGACTCCAGTTACTACACTACTACAGGGATAAAGTAAAGTAAAGTGAAGTACTGCTTGATCATTTGTTTTGTTCATTCTCTAAAAATAAAACACCAAGGATTCCAATACTATCGGCAAAAACAATGGAATTGATCATCTCCAGCGCTGCCCTCGCCAATCCAGGGTACGCTACCATCTGATCACACCAGAAGCCAGACAATGGAAATGTACGGAATTTTGTCTGACAACCCTGGTTCACCTACAGAGCAATAAGCTCCTCCTTCAGGTTGTCAGTATCAGTCATGTCTGCCAGGAAGGGATGCTGAATCCATTCTAAAAATTATTGATCCCTGGGAAAGTACTTTGTCATGGTTGTCTCAAGGTGCGAGAGGTCAGCAACAATATTTTCTACAAGCATGGGACTGACTGTCTTATTCCCCAATTTCTCGTCCAGGATAGGAAAGCTTCCCACATTCCCTCCCTGGATTCGACGATTCCAGAGTGAAAGCTTCTTCTTGAAGGCTTCTACCTTCTCTGCACAAACAAGATTGTTAGCAAACGTGCCTTGCATGGACAAGTTGAGTTCATTCAAATGGCTGAAAATGTCTGCCAGATAGGAGAGAGAGAGGTTGAACATTTTGTCCTCAAAATTTTCAGCGAGCTTATTCCGATACTCTCGGAGGAATTTTGAAATATCATCCTTGAGCTCTGCAATACGGGTCAGGATTTTCCCACGTGAGAGCCACCACACTTCAGTGTGGAAGAGAAGGAATTTTGATATTCACTTCCCATCTCCTCACAATGTAACTTGAACACTCTGTGTTTGTAGTTTAAAGGACGACCCCGGATGAAATTCACAATCGGGTATACAAAATCAGTGGACTGATGTTGGAAACATCAGTTGATTCATCCAACTGGAGACAGATGCAGATGGGACTGTCCTTAATCTCCTGAACAATCTGTTCCAATATGTCACAACTCATATCTGCAACTCTCTCTGTGATGACATCGTTGGACAGAGACACTTCTTTCATCTTATTAGCTGCCTCTGTTCCCAGAGCCAGTTCTACCATCCGAATGGTGCATGGCTTAACCAGGTTTTTCGGAGCCGAATGCGCAGCCTTAATTATCCCTGATGCACTGGTATGTCACCTCATAAGCTTGCAGATAGGGTTTCTGCACTGGCTTGAATCCAAGTCGGGGTAGTGTGCCTTTCTGGTCATATCTAGCCCTCTAAGCCTGCATTCGATAGTCTGTTCATGTTCTGCAGCTGGATGCTTCACTTGGTGCTCTCGGAGTCTAGCATACTTCAAATTTGAGTTTCAAATAATGAAATGGTAGGCCCGGTCTGGTCCTCCACGATCATCCAGGAGTGCAGTGAAGCCATGCGTGACATATTCGTCACTTCATTTACGCGTCTTTGCCATTACAGAATCACACAAGACTATGGACAAAACAAAGAAGCTGTTAGCAAAACAGCACCAATCTAACTTAGACATTTGACCTTCTAAATTAAATTGATTGGTGTTTTGACTTTAGGTAACGTTTCCCCAAAAAAACTACTTCAAAAAATTGGAGCAACTATTCTATGAGTAATGTTAAAAGAGAAACAAACAAACAGACTCAGACGAACACATAGTATTATTCCACCTTCGGGGGTAGAGGTAATGATAATATGTGTACAATTTATGGTCAACCAATTATATTTTTAATAACAACAGCTGAAAGTTATAATCTTTAGGGTAGGCTCAAACATTTTCCAGGCCCATTAATTGTGCATATTTGAA